>JBAIAA010000989.1:0-52692 GCA_037893245.1 Crossaster papposus | reverse complement strand
CAAACCTATGGCGAATTTGAAACGCGTGTGTTAACGTTATAATTTTCAGAAAATCGAAATAAAATACTAACAAAGCATGCCCCGGGTCAAATTGCTAATTTTGACATTCCTGGGCGGGGATTGTGTGCACAAACCTATGGCGAATTTGAAACGCGTGTGTTAACGTTATAATTTTCAGAAAATCGAAATAAAATACTAACAAAGCATGCCCCGGGTCAAATTGCTAATTTTGCCATTCCTGGAGGCCCCCCTCTATCTCCTAACACCCAGCCCCTTCCCGGGGCATGCTTTCCTTCATGCCCTTATTTGTGGGCGGGGATTGTGTGCACAAACCTATGGCGAATTTGAAACGCGTGTGTTAACGTTATAATTTTCAGAAAATCGAAATAAAATACTAACAAAGCATGCCCCGGGTCAAATTGCTAATTTTGCCATTCCTGGAGGCCCCCCTCTATCTCCTAACACCCAGCCCCTTCCCGGGGCATGCTTTCCTTCATGCCCTTATTTGTGGGCGGGGATTGTGTGCACAAACCTATGGCGAATTTGAAACGCGTGTGTTAACGTTATAATTTTCAGAAAATCGAAATAAAATACTAACAAAGCATGCCCCGGGTCAAATTACTAATTTTGCCATTCCTGGAGGCCCCCCTCTATCTCCTAACACCCAGCCCCTTCCCGGGGCATGCTTTCCTTCATGCCCTTATTTGTGGGCGGGGATTGTGTGCACAAACCTATGGCGAATTTGAAACGCGTGTGTTAACGTTATAATTTTCAGAAAATCGAAATAAAATACTAACAAAGCATGCCCCGGGTCAAATTGCTAATTTTGCCATTCCTGGAGGCCCCCCTCTATCTCCTAACACCCAGCCCCTTCCCGGGGCATGCTTTCCTTCATGCCCTTATTTGTGGGCGGGGATTGTGTGCACAAACCTATGGCGAATTTGAAACGCGTGTGTTAACGTTATAATTTTCAGAAAATCGAAATAAAATACTAACAAAGCATGCCCCGGGTCAAATTGCTAATTTTGCCATTCCTGGAGGCCCCCCTCTATCTCCTAACACCCAGCCCCTTCCCGGGGCATGCTTTCCTTCATGCCCTTATTTGTGGGCGGGGATTGTGTGCACAAACCTATGGCGAATTTGAAACGCGTGTGTTAACGTTATAATTTTCAGAAAATCGAAATAAAATACTAACAAAGCATGCCCCGGGTCAAATTGCTAATTTTGCCATTCCTGGAGGCCCCCCTCTATCTCCTAACACCCAGCCCCTTCCCGGGGCATGCTTTCCTTCATGCCCTTATTTGTGGGCGGGGATTGTGTGCACAAACCTATGGCGAATTTGAAACGCGTGTGTTAACGTTATAATTTTCAGAAAATCGAAATAAAATACTAACAAAGCATGCCCCGGGTCAAATTGCTAATTTTGCCATTCCTGGAGGCCCCCCTCTATCTCCTAACACCCAGCCCCTTCCCGGGGCATGCTTTCCTTCATGCCCTTATTTGTGGGCGGGGATTGTGTGCACAAACCTATGGCGAATTTGAAACGCGTGTGTTAACGTTATAATTTTCAGAAAATCGAAATAAAATACTAACAAAGCATGCCCCGGGTCAAATTGCTAATTTTGCCATTCCTGGAGGCCCCCCTCTATCTCCTAACACCCAGCCCCTTCCCGGGGCATGCTTTCCTTCATGCCCTTATTTGTGGGCGGGGATTGTGTGCACAAACCTATGGCGAATTTGAAACGCGTGTGTTAACGTTATAATTTTCAGAAAATCGAAATAAAATACTAACAAAGCATGCCCCGGGTCAAATTGCTAATTTTGCCATTCCTGGAGGCCCCCCTCTATCTCCTAACACCCAGCCCCTTCCCGGGGCATGCTTTCCTTCATGCCCTTATTTGTGGGCGGGGATTGTGTGCACAAACCTATGGCGAATTTGAAACGCGTGTGTTAACGTTATAATTTTCAGAAAATCGAAATAAAATACTAACAAAGCATGCCCCGGGTCAAATTGCTAATTTTGCCATTCCTGGAGGCCCCCCTCTATCTCCTAACACCCAGCCCCTTCCCGGGGCATGCTTTCCTTCATGCCCTTATTTGTGGGCGGGGATTGTGTGCACAAACCTATGGCGAATTTGAAACGCGTGTGTTAACGTTATAATTTTCAGAAAATCGAAATAAAATACTAACAAAGCATGCCCCGGGTCAAATTGCTAATTTTGCCATTCCTGGAGGCCCCCCTCTATCTCCTAACACCCAGCCCCTTCCCGGGGCATGCTTTCCTTCATGCCCTTATTTGTGGGCGGGGATTGTGTGCACAAACCTATGGCGAATTTGAAACGCGTGTGTTAACGTTATAATTTTCAGAAAATCGAAATAAAATACTAACAAAGCATGCCCCGGGTCAAATTGCTAATTTTGCCATTCCTGGAGGCCCCCCTCTATCTCCTAACACCCAGCCCCTTCCCGGGGCATGCTTTCCTTCATGCCCTTATTTGTGGGCGGGGATTGTGTGCACAAACCTATGGCGAATTTGAAACGCGTGTGTTAACGTTATAATTTTCAGAAAATCGAAATAAAATACTAACAAAGCATGCCCCGGGTCAAATTGCTAATTTTGCCATTCCTGGAGGCCCCCCTCTATCTCCTAACACCCAGCCCCTTCCCGGGGCATGCTTTCCTTCATGCCCTTATTTGTGGGCGGGGATTGTGTGCACAAACCTATGGCGAATTTGAAACGCGTGTGTTAACGTTATAATTTTCAGAAAATCGAAATAAAATACTAACAAAGCATGCCCCGGGTCAAATTGCTAATTTTGCCATTCCTGGAGGCCCCCCTCTATCTCCTAACACCCAGCCCCTTCCCGGGGCATGCTTTCCTTCATGCCCTTATTTGTGGGCGGGGATTGTGTGCACAAACCTATGGCGAATTTGAAACGCGTGTGTTAACGTTATAATTTTCAGAAAATCGAAATAAAATACTAACAAAGCATGCCCCGGGTCAAATTGCTAATTTTGCCATTCCTGGAGGCCCCCCTCTATCTCCTAACACCCAGCCCCTTCCCGGGGCATGCTTTCCTTCATGCCCTTATTTGTGGGCGGGGATTGTGTGCACAAACCTATGGCGAATTTGAAACGCGTGTGTTAACGTTATAATTTTCAGAAAATCGAAATAAAATACTAACAAAGCATGCCCCGGGTCAAATTGCTAATTTTGCCATTCCTGGAGGCCCCCCTCTATCTCCTAACACCCAGCCCCTTCCCGGGGCATGCTTTCCTTCATGCCCTTATTTGTGGGCGGGGATTGTGTGCACAAACCTATGGCGAATTTGAAACGCGTGTGTTAACGTTATAATTTTCAGAAAATCGAAATAAAATACTAACAAAGCATGCCCCGGGTCAAATTGCTAATTTTGCCATTCCTGGAGGCCCCCCTCTATCTCCTAACACCCAGCCCCTTCCCGGGGCATGCTTTCCTTCATGCCCTTATTTGTGGGCGGGGATTGTGTGCACAAACCTATGGCGAATTTGAAACGCGTGTGTTAACGTTATAATTTTCAGAAAATCGAAATAAAATACTAACAAAGCATGCCCCGGGTCAAATTGCTAATTTTGCCATTCCTGGAGGCCCCCCTCTATCTCCTAACACCCAGCCCCTTCCCGGGGCATGCTTTCCTTCATGCCCTTATTTGTGGGCGGGGATTGTGTGCACAAACCTATGGCGAATTTGAAACGCGTGTGTTAACGTTATAATTTTCAGAAAATCGAAATAAAATACTAACAAAGCATGCCCCGGGTCAAATTGCTAATTTTGCCATTCCTGGAGGCCCCCCTCTATCTCCTAACACCCAGCCCCTTCCCGGGGCATGCTTTCCTTCATGCCCTTATTTGTGGGCGGGGATTGTGTGCACAAACCTATGGCGAATTTGAAACGCGTGTGTTAACGTTATAATTTTCAGAAAATCGAAATAAAATACTAACAAAGCATGCCCCGGGTCAAATTGCTAATTTTGCCATTCCTGGAGGCCCCCCTCTATCTCCTAACACCCAGCCCCTTCCCGGGGCATGCTTTCCTTCATGCCCTTATTTGTGGGCGGGGATTGTGTGCACAAACCTATGGCGAATTTGAAACGCGTGTGTTAACGTTATAATTTTCAGAAAATCGAAATAAAATACTAACAAAGCATGCCCCGGGTCAAATTGCTAATTTTGCCATTCCTGGAGGCCCCCCTCTATCTCCTAACACCCAGCCCCTTCCCGGGGCATGCTTTCCTTCATGCCCTTATTTGTGGGCGGGGATTGTGTGCACAAACCTATGGCGAATTTGAAACGCGTGTGTTAACGTTATAATTTTCAGAAAATCGAAATAAAATACTAACAAAGCATGCCCCGGGTCAAATTGCTAATTTTGCCATTCCTGGAGGCCCCCCTCTATCTCCTAACACCCAGCCCCTTCCCGGGGCATGCTTTCCTTCATGCCCTTATTTGTGGGCGGGGATTGTGTGCACAAACCTATGGCGAATTTGAAACGCGTGTGTTAACGTTATAATTTTCAGAAAATCGAAATAAAATACTAACAAAGCATGCCCCGGGTCAAATTGCTAATTTTGCCATTCCTGGAGGCCCCCCTCTATCTCCTAACACCCAGCCCCTTCCCGGGGCATGCTTTCCTTCATGCCCTTATTTGTGGGCGGGGATTGTGTGCACAAACCTATGGCGAATTTGAAACGCGTGTGTTAACGTTATAATTTTCAGAAAATCGAAATAAAATACTAACAAAGCATGCCCCGGGTCAAATTGCTAATTTTGCCATTCCTGGAGGCCCCCCTCTATCTCCTAACACCCAGCCCCTTCCCGGGGCATGCTTTCCTTCATGCCCTTATTTGTGGGCGGGGATTGTGTGCACAAACCTATGGCGAATTTGAAACGCGTGTGTTAACGTTATAATTTTCAGAAAATCGAAATAAAATACTAACAAAGCATGCCCCGGGTCAAATTGCTAATTTTGCCATTCCTGGAGGCCCCCCTCTATCTCCTAACACCCAGCCCCTTCCCGGGGCATGCTTTCCTTCATGCCCTTATTTGTGGGCGGGGATTGTGTGCACAAACCTATGGCGAATTTGAAACGCGTGTGTTAACGTTATAATTTTCAGAAAATCGAAATAAAATACTAACAAAGCATGCCCCGGGTCAAATTGCTAATTTTGCCATTCCTGGAGGCCCCCCTCTATCTCCTAACACCCAGCCCCTTCCCGGGGCATGCTTTCCTTCATGCCCTTATTTGTGGGCGGGGATTGTGTGCACAAACCTATGGCGAATTTGAAACGCGTGTGTTAACGTTATAATTTTCAGAAAATCGAAATAAAATACTAACAAAGCATGCCCCGGGTCAAATTGCTAATTTTGCCATTCCTGGAGGCCCCCCTCTATCTCCTAACACCCAGCCCCTTCCCGGGGCATGCTTTCCTTCATGCCCTTATTTGTGGGCGGGGATTGTGTGCACAAACCTATGGCGAATTTGAAACGCGTGTGTTAACGTTATAATTTTCAGAAAATCGAAATAAAATACTAACAAAGCATGCCCCGGGTCAAATTGCTAATTTTGCCATTCCTGGAGGCCCCCCTCTATCTCCTAACACCCAGCCCCTTCCCGGGGCATGCTTTCCTTCATGCCCTTATTTGTGGGCGGGGATTGTGTGCACAAACCTATGGCGAATTTGAAACGCGTGTGTTAACGTTATAATTTTCAGAAAATCGAAATAAAATACTAACAAAGCATGCCCCGGGTCAAATTGCTAATTTTGCCATTCCTGGAGGCCCCCCTCTATCTCCTAACACCCAGCCCCTTCCCGGGGCATGCTTTCCTTCATGCCCTTATTTGTGGGCGGGGATTGTGTGCACAAACCTATGGCGAATTTGAAACGCGTGTGTTAACGTTATAATTTTCAGAAAATCGAAATAAAATACTAACAAAGCATGCCCCGGGTCAAATTGCTAATTTTGCCATTCCTGGAGGCCCCCCTCTATCTCCTAACACCCAGCCCCTTCCCGGGGCATGCTTTCCTTCATGCCCTTATTTGTGGGCGGGGATTGTGTGCACAAACCTATGGCGAATTTGAAACGCGTGTGTTAACGTTATAATTTTCAGAAAATCGAAATAAAATACTAACAAAGCATGCCCCGGGTCAAATTGCTAATTTTGCCATTCCTGGAGGCCCCCCTCTATCTCCTAACACCCAGCCCCTTCCCGGGGCATGCTTTCCTTCATGCCCTTATTTGTGGGCGGGGATTGTGTGCACAAACCTATGGCGAATTTGAAACGCGTGTGTTAACGTTATAATTTTCAGAAAATCGAAATAAAATACTAACAAAGCATGCCCCGGGTCAAATTGCTAATTTTGCCATTCCTGGAGGCCCCCCTCTATCTCCTAACACCCAGCCCCTTCCCGGGGCATGCTTTCCTTCATGCCCTTATTTGTGGGCGGGGATTGTGTGCACAAACCTATGGCGAATTTGAAACGCGTGTGTTAACGTTATAATTTTCAGAAAATCGAAATAAAATACTAACAAAGCATGCCCCGGGTCAAATTGCTAATTTTGCCATTCCTGGAGGCCCCCCTCTATCTCCTAACACCCAGCCCCTTCCCGGGGCATGCTTTCCTTCATGCCCTTATTTGTGGGCGGGGATTGTGTGCACAAACCTATGGCGAATTTGAAACGCGTGTGTTAACGTTATAATTTTCAGAAAATCGAAATAAAATACTAACAAAGCATGCCCCGGGTCAAATTGCTAATTTTGCCATTCCTGGAGGCCCCCCTCTATCTCCTAACACCCAGCCCCTTCCCGGGGCATGCTTTCCTTCATGCCCTTATTTGTGGGCGGGGATTGTGTGCACAAACCTATGGCGAATTTGAAACGCGTGTGTTAACGTTATAATTTTCAGAAAATCGAAATAAAATACTAACAAAGCATGCCCCGGGTCAAATTGCTAATTTTGCCATTCCTGGAGGCCCCCCTCTATCTCCTAACACCCAGCCCCTTCCCGGGGCATGCTTTCCTTCATGCCCTTATTTGTGGGCGGGGATTGTGTGCACAAACCTATGGCGAATTTGAAACGCGTGTGTTAACGTTATAATTTTCAGAAAATCGAAATAAAATACTAACAAAGCATGCCCCGGGTCAAATTGCTAATTTTGCCATTCCTGGAGGCCCCCCTCTATCTCCTAACACCCAGCCCCTTCCCGGGGCATGCTTTCCTTCATGCCCTTATTTGTGGGCGGGGATTGTGTGCACAAACCTATGGCGAATTTGAAACGCGTGTGTTAACGTTATAATTTTCAGAAAATCGAAATAAAATACTAACAAAGCATGCCCCGGGTCAAATTGCTAATTTTGCCATTCCTGGAGGCCCCCCTCTATCTCCTAACACCCAGCCCCTTCCCGGGGCATGCTTTCCTTCATGCCCTTATTTGTGGGCGGGGATTGTGTGCACAAACCTATGGCGAATTTGAAACGCGTGTGTTAACGTTATAATTTTCAGAAAATCGAAATAAAATACTAACAAAGCATGCCCCGGGTCAAATTGCTAATTTTGCCATTCCTGGAGGCCCCCCTCTATCTCCTAACACCCAGCCCCTTCCCGGGGCATGCTTTCCTTCATGCCCTTATTTGTGGGCGGGGATTGTGTGCACAAACCTATGGCGAATTTGAAACGCGTGTGTTAACGTTATAATTTTCAGAAAATCGAAATAAAATACTAACAAAGCATGCCCCGGGTCAAATTGCTAATTTTGCCATTCCTGGAGGCCCCCCTCTATCTCCTAACACCCAGCCCCTTCCCGGGGCATGCTTTCCTTCATGCCCTTATTTGTGGGCGGGGATTGTGTGCACAAACCTATGGCGAATTTGAAACGCGTGTGTTAACGTTATAATTTTCAGAAAATCGAAATAAAATACTAACAAAGCATGCCCCGGGTCAAATTGCTAATTTTGCCATTCCTGGAGGCCCCCCTCTATCTCCTAACACCCAGCCCCTTCCCGGGGCATGCTTTCCTTCATGCCCTTATTTGTGGGCGGGGATTGTGTGCACAAACCTATGGCGAATTTGAAACGCGTGTGTTAACGTTATAATTTTCAGAAAATCGAAATAAAATACTAACAAAGCATGCCCCGGGTCAAATTGCTAATTTTGCCATTCCTGGAGGCCCCCCTCTATCTCCTAACACCCAGCCCCTTCCCGGGGCATGCTTTCCTTCATGCCCTTATTTGTGGGCGGGGATTGTGTGCACAAACCTATGGCGAATTTGAAACGCGTGTGTTAACGTTATAATTTTCAGAAAATCGAAATAAAATACTAACAAAGCATGCCCCGGGTCAAATTGCTAATTTTGCCATTCCTGGAGGCCCCCCTCTATCTCCTAACACCCAGCCCCTTCCCGGGGCATGCTTTCCTTCATGCCCTTATTTGTGGGCGGGGATTGTGTGCACAAACCTATGGCGAATTTGAAACGCGTGTGTTAACGTTATAATTTTCAGAAAATCGAAATAAAATACTAACAAAGCATGCCCCGGGTCAAATTGCTAATTTTGCCATTCCTGGAGGCCCCCCTCTATCTCCTAACACCCAGCCCCTTCCCGGGGCATGCTTTCCTTCATGCCCTTATTTGTGGGCGGGGATTGTGTGCACAAACCTATGGCGAATTTGAAACGCGTGTGTTAACGTTATAATTTTCAGAAAATCGAAATAAAATACTAACAAAGCATGCCCCGGGTCAAATTGCTAATTTTGCCATTCCTGGAGGCCCCCCTCTATCTCCTAACACCCAGCCCCTTCCCGGGGCATGCTTTCCTTCATGCCCTTATTTGTGGGCGGGGATTGTGTGCACAAACCTATGGCGAATTTGAAACGCGTGTGTTAACGTTATAATTTTCAGAAAATCGAAATAAAATACTAACAAAGCATGCCCCGGGTCAAATTGCTAATTTTGCCATTCCTGGAGGCCCCCCTCTATCTCCTAACACCCAGCCCCTTCCCGGGGCATGCTTTCCTTCATGCCCTTATTTGTGGGCGGGGATTGTGTGCACAAACCTATGGCGAATTTGAAACGCGTGTGTTAACGTTATAATTTTCAGAAAATCGAAATAAAATACTAACAAAGCATGCCCCGGGTCAAATTGCTAATTTTGCCATTCCTGGAGGCCCCCCTCTATCTCCTAACACCCAGCCCCTTCCCGGGGCATGCTTTCCTTCATGCCCTTATTTGTGGGCGGGGATTGTGTGCACAAACCTATGGCGAATTTGAAACGCGTGTGTTAACGTTATAATTTTCAGAAAATCGAAATAAAATACTAACAAAGCATGCCCCGGGTCAAATTGCTAATTTTGCCATTCCTGGAGGCCCCCCTCTATCTCCTAACACCCAGCCCCTTCCCGGGGCATGCTTTCCTTCATGCCCTTATTTGTGGGCGGGGATTGTGTGCACAAACCTATGGCGAATTTGAAACGCGTGTGTTAACGTTATAATTTTCAGAAAATCGAAATAAAATACTAACAAAGCATGCCCCGGGTCAAATTGCTAATTTTGCCATTCCTGGAGGCCCCCCTCTATCTCCTAACACCCAGCCCCTTCCCGGGGCATGCTTTCCTTCATGCCCTTATTTGTGGGCGGGGATTGTGTGCACAAACCTATGGCGAATTTGAAACGCGTGTGTTAACGTTATAATTTTCAGAAAATCGAAATAAAATACTAACAAAGCATGCCCCGGGTCAAATTGCTAATTTTGCCATTCCTGGAGGCCCCCCTCTATCTCCTAACACCCAGCCCCTTCCCGGGGCATGCTTTCCTTCATGCCCTTATTTGTGGGCGGGGATTGTGTGCACAAACCTATGGCGAATTTGAAACGCGTGTGTTAACGTTATAATTTTCAGAAAATCGAAATAAAATACTAACAAAGCATGCCCCGGGTCAAATTGCTAATTTTGCCATTCCTGGAGGCCCCCCTCTATCTCCTAACACCCAGCCCCTTCCCGGGGCATGCTTTCCTTCATGCCCTTATTTGTGGGCGGGGATTGTGTGCACAAACCTATGGCGAATTTGAAACGCGTGTGTTAACGTTATAATTTTCAGAAAATCGAAATAAAATACTAACAAAGCATGCCCCGGGTCAAATTGCTAATTTTGCCATTCCTGGAGGCCCCCCTCTATCTCCTAACACCCAGCCCCTTCCCGGGGCATGCTTTCCTTCATGCCCTTATTTGTGGGCGGGGATTGTGTGCACAAACCTATGGCGAATTTGAAACGCGTGTGTTAACGTTATAATTTTCAGAAAATCGAAATAAAATACTAACAAAGCATGCCCCGGGTCAAATTGCTAATTTTGCCATTCCTGGAGGCCCCCCTCTATCTCCTAACACCCAGCCCCTTCCCGGGGCATGCTTTCCTTCATGCCCTTATTTGTGGGCGGGGATTGTGTGCACAAACCTATGGCGAATTTGAAACGCGTGTGTTAACGTTATAATTTTCAGAAAATCGAAATAAAATACTAACAAAGCATGCCCCGGGTCAAATTGCTAATTTTGCCATTCCTGGAGGCCCCCCTCTATCTCCTAACACCCAGCCCCTTCCCGGGGCATGCTTTCCTTCATGCCCTTATTTGTGGGCGGGGATTGTGTGCACAAACCTATGGCGAATTTGAAACGCGTGTGTTAACGTTATAATTTTCAGAAAATCGAAATAAAATACTAACAAAGCATGCCCCGGGTCAAATTGCTAATTTTGCCATTCCTGGAGGCCCCCCTCTATCTCCTAACACCCAGCCCCTTCCCGGGGCATGCTTTCCTTCATGCCCTTATTTGTGGGCGGGGATTGTGTGCACAAACCTATGGCGAATTTGAAACGCGTGTGTTAACGTTATAATTTTCAGAAAATCGAAATAAAATACTAACAAAGCATGCCCCGGGTCAAATTGCTAATTTTGCCATTCCTGGAGGCCCCCCTCTATCTCCTAACACCCAGCCCCTTCCCGGGGCATGCTTTCCTTCATGCCCTTATTTGTGGGCGGGGATTGTGTGCACAAACCTATGGCGAATTTGAAACGCGTGTGTTAACGTTATAATTTTCAGAAAATCGAAATAAAATACTAACAAAGCATGCCCCGGGTCAAATTGCTAATTTTGCCATTCCTGGAGGCCCCCCTCTATCTCCTAACACCCAGCCCCTTCCCGGGGCATGCTTTCCTTCATGCCCTTATTTGTGGGCGGGGATTGTGTGCACAAACCTATGGCGAATTTGAAACGCGTGTGTTAACGTTATAATTTTCAGAAAATCGAAATAAAATACTAACAAAGCATGCCCCGGGTCAAATTGCTAATTTTGCCATTCCTGGAGGCCCCCCTCTATCTCCTAACACCCAGCCCCTTCCCGGGGCATGCTTTCCTTCATGCCCTTATTTGTGGGCGGGGATTGTGTGCACAAACCTATGGCGAATTTGAAACGCGTGTGTTAACGTTATAATTTTCAGAAAATCGAAATAAAATACTAACAAAGCATGCCCCGGGTCAAATTGCTAATTTTGCCATTCCTGGAGGCCCCCCTCTATCTCCTAACACCCAGCCCCTTCCCGGGGCATGCTTTCCTTCATGCCCTTATTTGTGGGCGGGGATTGTGTGCACAAACCTATGGCGAATTTGAAACGCGTGTGTTAACGTTATAATTTTCAGAAAATCGAAATAAAATACTAACAAAGCATGCCCCGGGTCAAATTGCTAATTTTGCCATTCCTGGAGGCCCCCCTCTATCTCCTAACACCCAGCCCCTTCCCGGGGCATGCTTTCCTTCATGCCCTTATTTGTGGGCGGGGATTGTGTGCACAAACCTATGGCGAATTTGAAACGCGTGTGTTAACGTTATAATTTTCAGAAAATCGAAATAAAATACTAACAAAGCATGCCCCGGGTCAAATTGCTAATTTTGCCATTCCTGGAGGCCCCCCTCTATCTCCTAACACCCAGCCCCTTCCCGGGGCATGCTTTCCTTCATGCCCTTATTTGTGGGCGGGGATTGTGTGCACAAACCTATGGCGAATTTGAAACGCGTGTGTTAACGTTATAATTTTCAGAAAATCGAAATAAAATACTAACAAAGCATGCCCCGGGTCAAATTGCTAATTTTGCCATTCCTGGAGGCCCCCCTCTATCTCCTAACACCCAGCCCCTTCCCGGGGCATGCTTTCCTTCATGCCCTTATTTGTGGGCGGGGATTGTGTGCACAAACCTATGGCGAATTTGAAACGCGTGTGTTAACGTTATAATTTTCAGAAAATCGAAATAAAATACTAACAAAGCATGCCCCGGGTCAAATTGCTAATTTTGCCATTCCTGGAGGCCCCCCTCTATCTCCTAACACCCAGCCCCTTCCCGGGGCATGCTTTCCTTCATGCCCTTATTTGTGGGCGGGGATTGTGTGCACAAACCTATGGCGAATTTGAAACGCGTGTGTTAACGTTATAATTTTCAGAAAATCGAAATAAAATACTAACAAAGCATGCCCCGGGTCAAATTGCTAATTTTGCCATTCCTGGAGGCCCCCCTCTATCTCCTAACACCCAGCCCCTTCCCGGGGCATGCTTTCCTTCATGCCCTTATTTGTGGGCGGGGATTGTGTGCACAAACCTATGGCGAATTTGAAACGCGTGTGTTAACGTTATAATTTTCAGAAAATCGAAATAAAATACTAACAAAGCATGCCCCGGGTCAAATTGCTAATTTTGCCATTCCTGGAGGCCCCCCTCTATCTCCTAACACCCAGCCCCTTCCCGGGGCATGCTTTCCTTCATGCCCTTATTTGTGGGCGGGGATTGTGTGCACAAACCTATGGCGAATTTGAAACGCGTGTGTTAACGTTATAATTTTCAGAAAATCGAAATAAAATACTAACAAAGCATGCCCCGGGTCAAATTGCTAATTTTGCCATTCCTGGAGGCCCCCCTCTATCTCCTAACACCCAGCCCCTTCCCGGGGCATGCTTTCCTTCATGCCCTTATTTGTGGGCGGGGATTGTGTGCACAAACCTATGGCGAATTTGAAACGCGTGTGTTAACGTTATAATTTTCAGAAAATCGAAATAAAATACTAACAAAGCATGCCCCGGGTCAAATTGCTAATTTTGCCATTCCTGGAGGCCCCCCTCTATCTCCTAACACCCAGCCCCTTCCCGGGGCATGCTTTCCTTCATGCCCTTATTTGTGGGCGGGGATTGTGTGCACAAACCTATGGCGAATTTGAAACGCGTGTGTTAACGTTATAATTTTCAGAAAATCGAAATAAAATACTAACAAAGCATGCCCCGGGTCAAATTGCTAATTTTGCCATTCCTGGAGGCCCCCCTCTATCTCCTAACACCCAGCCCCTTCCCGGGGCATGCTTTCCTTCATGCCCTTATTTGTGGGCGGGGATTGTGTGCACAAACCTATGGCGAATTTGAAACGCGTGTGTTAACGTTATAATTTTCAGAAAATCGAAATAAAATACTAACAAAGCATGCCCCGGGTCAAATTGCTAATTTTGCCATTCCTGGAGGCCCCCCTCTATCTCCTAACACCCAGCCCCTTCCCGGGGCATGCTTTCCTTCATGCCCTTATTTGTGGGCGGGGATTGTGTGCACAAACCTATGGCGAATTTGAAACGCGTGTGTTAACGTTATAATTTTCAGAAAATCGAAATAAAATACTAACAAAGCATGCCCCGGGTCAAATTGCTAATTTTGCCATTCCTGGAGGCCCCCCTCTATCTCCTAACACCCAGCCCCTTCCCGGGGCATGCTTTCCTTCATGCCCTTATTTGTGGGCGGGGATTGTGTGCACAAACCTATGGCGAATTTGAAACGCGTGTGTTAACGTTATAATTTTCAGAAAATCGAAATAAAATACTAACAAAGCATGCCCCGGGTCAAATTGCTAATTTTGCCATTCCTGGAGGCCCCCCTCTATCTCCTAACACCCAGCCCCTTCCCGGGGCATGCTTTCCTTCATGCCCTTATTTGTGGGCGGGGATTGTGTGCACAAACCTATGGCGAATTTGAAACGCGTGTGTTAACGTTATAATTTTCAGAAAATCGAAATAAAATACTAACAAACGCATGCCCCGGGTCAAATTGCTAATTTTGCCATTCCTGGAGGCCCCCCTCTATCTCCTAACACCCAGCCCCTTCCCGGGGCATGCTTTCCTTCATGCCCTTATTTGTGGGCGGGGATTGTGTGCACAAACCTATGGCGAATTTGAAACGCGTGTGTTAACGTTATAATTTTCAGAAAATCGAAATAAAATACTAACAAAGCATGCCCCGGGTCAAATTGCTAATTTTGCCATTCCTGGAGGCCCCCCTCTATCTCCTAACACCCAGCCCCTTCCCGGGGCATGCTTTCCTTCATGCCCTTATTTGTGGGCGGGGATTGTGTGCACAAACCTATGGCGAATTTGAAACGCGTGTGTTAACGTTATAATTTTCAGAAAATCGAAATAAAATACTAACAAAGCATGCCCCGGGTCAAATTGCTAATTTTGCCATTCCTGGAGGCCCCCCTCTATCTCCTAACACCCAGCCCCTTCCCGGGGCATGCTTTCCTTCATGCCCTTATTTGTGGGCGGGGATTGTGTGCACAAACCTATGGCGAATTTGAAACGCGTGTGTTAACGTTATAATTTTCAGAAAATCGAAATAAAATACTAACAAAGCATGCCCCGGGTCAAATTGCTAATTTTGCCATTCCTGGAGGCCCCCCTCTATCTCCTAACACCCAGCCCCTTCCCGGGGCATGCTTTCCTTCATGCCCTTATTTGTGGGCGGGGATTGTGTGCACAAACCTATGGCGAATTTGAAACGCGTGTGTTAACGTTATAATTTTCAGAAAATCGAAATAAAATACTAACAAAGCATGCCCCGGGTCAAATTGCTAATTTTGCCATTCCTGGAGGCCCCCCTCTATCTCCTAACACCCAGCCCCTTCCCGGGGCATGCTTTCCTTCATGCCCTTATTTGTGGGCGGGGATTGTGTGCACAAACCTATGGCGAATTTGAAACGCGTGTGTTAACGTTATAATTTTCAGAAAATCGAAATAAAATACTAACAAAGCATGCCCCGGGTCAAATTGCTAATTTTGCCATTCCTGGAGGCCCCCCTCTATCTCCTAACACCCAGCCCCTTCCCGGGGCATGCTTTCCTTCATGCCCTTATTTGTGGGCGGGGATTGTGTGCACAAACCTATGGCGAATTTGAAACGCGTGTGTTAACGTTATAATTTTCAGAAAATCGAAATAAAATACTAACAAAGCATGCCCCGGGTCAAATTGCTAATTTTGCCATTCCTGGAGGCCCCCCTCTATCTCCTAACACCCAGCCCCTTCCCGGGGCATGCTTTCCTTCATGCCCTTATTTGTGGGCGGGGATTGTGTGCACAAACCTATGGCGAATTTGAAACGCGTGTGTTAACGTTATAATTTTCAGAAAATCGAAATAAAATACTAACAAAGCATGCCCCGGGTCAAATTGCTAATTTTGCCATTCCTGGAGGCCCCCCTCTATCTCCTAACACCCAGCCCCTTCCCGGGGCATGCTTTCCTTCATGCCCTTATTTGTGGGCGGGGATTGTGTGCACAAACCTATGGCGAATTTGAAACGCGTGTGTTAACGTTATAATTTTCAGAAAATCGAAATAAAATACTAACAAAGCATGCCCCGGGTCAAATTGCTAATTTTGCCATTCCTGGAGGCCCCCCTCTATCTCCTAACACCCAGCCCCTTCCCGGGGCATGCTTTCCTTCATGCCCTTATTTGTGGGCGGGGATTGTGTGCACAAACCTATGGCGAATTTGAAACGCGTGTGTTAACGTTATAATTTTCAGAAAATCGAAATAAAATACTAACAAAGCATGCCCCGGGTCAAATTGCTAATTTTGCCATTCCTGGAGGCCCCCCTCTATCTCCTAACACCCAGCCCCTTCCCGGGGCATGCTTTCCTTCATGCCCTTATTTGTGGGCGGGGATTGTGTGCACAAACCTATGGCGAATTTGAAACGCGTGTGTTAACGTTATAATTTTCAGAAAATCGAAATAAAATACTAACAAAGCATGCCCCGGGTCAAATTGCTAATTTTGCCATTCCTGGAGGCCCCCCTCTATCTCCTAACACCCAGCCCCTTCCCGGGGCATGCTTTCCTTCATGCCCTTATTTGTGGGCGGGGATTGTGTGCACAAACCTATGGCGAATTTGAAACGCGTGTGTTAACGTTATAATTTTCAGAAAATCGAAATAAAATACTAACAAAGCATGCCCCGGGTCAAATTGCTAATTTTGCCATTCCTGGAGGCCCCCCTCTATCTCCTAACACCCAGCCCCTTCCCGGGGCATGCTTTCCTTCATGCCCTTATTTGTGGGCGGGGATTGTGTGCACAAACCTATGGCGAATTTGAAACGCGTGTGTTAACGTTATAATTTTCAGAAAATCGAAATAAAATACTAACAAAGCATGCCCCGGGTCAAATTGCTAATTTTGCCATTCCTGGAGGCCCCCCTCTATCTCCTAACACCCAGCCCCTTCCCGGGGCATGCTTTCCTTCATGCCCTTATTTGTGGGCGGGGATTGTGTGCACAAACCTATGGCGAATTTGAAACGCGTGTGTTAACGTTATAATTTTCAGAAAATCGAAATAAAATACTAACAAAGCATGCCCCGGGTCAAATTGCTAATTTTGCCATTCCTGGAGGCCCCCCTCTATCTCCTAACACCCAGCCCCTTCCCGGGGCATGCTTTCCTTCATGCCCTTATTTGTGGGCGGGGATTGTGTGCACAAACCTATGGCGAATTTGAAACGCGTGTGTTAACGTTATAATTTTCAGAAAATCGAAATAAAATACTAACAAAGCATGCCCCGGGTCAAATTGCTAATTTTGCCATTCCTGGAGGCCCCCCTCTATCTCCTAACACCCAGCCCCTTCCCGGGGCATGCTTTCCTTCATGCCCTTATTTGTGGGCGGGGATTGTGTGCACAAACCTATGGCGAATTTGAAACGCGTGTGTTAACGTTATAATTTTCAGAAAATCGAAATAAAATACTAACAAAGCATGCCCCGGGTCAAATTGCTAATTTTGCCATTCCTGGAGGCCCCCCTCTATCTCCTAACACCCAGCCCCTTCCCGGGGCATGCTTTCCTTCATGCCCTTATTTGTGGGCGGGGATTGTGTGCACAAACCTATGGCGAATTTGAAACGCGTGTGTTAACGTTATAATTTTCAGAAAATCGAAATAAAATACTAACAAAGCATGCCCCGGGTCAAATTGCTAATTTTGCCATTCCTGGAGGCCCCCCTCTATCTCCTAACACCCAGCCCCTTCCCGGGGCATGCTTTCCTTCATGCCCTTATTTGTGGGCGGGGATTGTGTGCACAAACCTATGGCGAATTTGAAACGCGTGTGTTAACGTTATAATTTTCAGAAAATCGAAATAAAATACTAACAAAGCATGCCCCGGGTCAAATTGCTAATTTTGCCATTCCTGGAGGCCCCCCTCTATCTCCTAACACCCAGCCCCTTCCCGGGGCATGCTTTCCTTCATGCCCTTATTTGTGGGCGGGGATTGTGTGCACAAACCTATGGCGAATTTGAAACGCGTGTGTTAACGTTATAATTTTCAGAAAATCGAAATAAAATACTAACAAAGCATGCCCCGGGTCAAATTGCTAATTTTGCCATTCCTGGAGGCCCCCCTCTATCTCCTAACACCCAGCCCCTTCCCGGGGCATGCTTTCCTTCATGCCCTTATTTGTGGGCGGGGATTGTGTGCACAAACCTATGGCGAATTTGAAACGCGTGTGTTAACGTTATAATTTTCAGAAAATCGAAATAAAATACTAACAAAGCATGCCCCGGGTCAAATTGCTAATTTTGCCATTCCTGGAGGCCCCCCTCTATCTCCTAACACCCAGCCCCTTCCCGGGGCATGCTTTCCTTCATGCCCTTATTTGTGGGCGGGGATTGTGTGCACAAACCTATGGCGAATTTGAAACGCGTGTGTTAACGTTATAATTTTCAGAAAATCGAAATAAAATACTAACAAAGCATGCCCCGGGTCAAATTGCTAATTTTGCCATTCCTGGAGGCCCCCCTCTATCTCCTAACACCCAGCCCCTTCCCGGGGCATGCTTTCCTTCATGCCCTTATTTGTGGGCGGGGATTGTGTGCACAAACCTATGGCGAATTTGAAACGCGTGTGTTAACGTTATAATTTTCAGAAAATCGAAATAAAATACTAACAAAGCATGCCCCGGGTCAAATTGCTAATTTTGCCATTCCTGGAGGCCCCCCTCTATCTCCTAACACCCAGCCCCTTCCCGGGGCATGCTTTCCTTCATGCCCTTATTTGTGGGCGGGGATTGTGTGCACAAACCTATGGCGAATTTGAAACGCGTGTGTTAACGTTATAATTTTCAGAAAATCGAAATAAAATACTAACAAAGCATGCCCCGGGTCAAATTGCTAATTTTGCCATTCCTGGAGGCCCCCCTCTATCTCCTAACACCCAGCCCCTTCCCGGGGCATGCTTTCCTTCATGCCCTTATTTGTGGGCGGGGATTGTGTGCACAAACCTATGGCGAATTTGAAACGCGTGTGTTAACGTTATAATTTTCAGAAAATCGAAATAAAATACTAACAAAGCATGCCCCGGGTCAAATTGCTAATTTTGCCATTCCTGGAGGCCCCCCTCTATCTCCTAACACCCAGCCCCTTCCCGGGGCATGCTTTCCTTCATGCCCTTATTTGTGGGCGGGGATTGTGTGCACAAACCTATGGCGAATTTGAAACGCGTGTGTTAACGTTATAATTTTCAGAAAATCGAAATAAAATACTAACAAAGCATGCCCCGGGTCAAATTGCTAATTTTGCCATTCCTGGAGGCCCCCCTCTATCTCCTAACACCCAGCCCCTTCCCGGGGCATGCTTTCCTTCATGCCCTTATTTGTGGGCGGGGATTGTGTGCACAAACCTATGGCGAATTTGAAACGCGTGTGTTAACGTTATAATTTTCAGAAAATCGAAATAAAATACTAACAAAGCATGCCCCGGGTCAAATTGCTAATTTTGCCATTCCTGGAGGCCCCCCTCTATCTCCTAACACCCAGCCCCTTCCCGGGGCATGCTTTCCTTCATGCCCTTATTTGTGGGCGGGGATTGTGTGCACAAACCTATGGCGAATTTGAAACGCGTGTGTTAACGTTATAATTTTCAGAAAATCGAAATAAAATACTAACAAAGCATGCCCCGGGTCAAATTGCTAATTTTGCCATTCCTGGAGGCCCCCCTCTATCTCCTAACACCCAGCCCCTTCCCGGGGCATGCTTTCCTTCATGCCCTTATTTGTGGGCGGGGATTGTGTGCACAAACCTATGGCGAATTTGAAACGCGTGTGTTAACGTTATAATTTTCAGAAAATCGAAATAAAATACTAACAAAGCATGCCCCGGGTCAAATTGCTAATTTTGCCATTCCTGGAGGCCCCCCTCTATCTCCTAACACCCAGCCCCTTCCCGGGGCATGCTTTCCTTCATGCCCTTATTTGTGGGCGGGGATTGTGTGCACAAACCTATGGCGAATTTGAAACGCGTGTGTTAACGTTATAATTTTCAGAAAATCGAAATAAAATACTAACAAAGCATGCCCCGGGTCAAATTGCTAATTTTGCCATTCCTGGAGGCCCCCCTCTATCTCCTAACACCCAGCCCCTTCCCGGGGCATGCTTTCCTTCATGCCCTTATTTGTGGGCGGGGATTGTGTGCACAAACCTATGGCGAATTTGAAACGCGTGTGTTAACGTTATAATTTTCAGAAAATCGAAATAAAATACTAACAAAGCATGCCCCGGGTCAAATTGCTAATTTTGCCATTCCTGGAGGCCCCCCTCTATCTCCTAACACCCAGCCCCTTCCCGGGGCATGCTTTCCTTCATGCCCTTATTTGTGGGCGGGGATTGTGTGCACAAACCTATGGCGAATTTGAAACGCGTGTGTTAACGTTATAATTTTCAGAAAATCGAAATAAAATACTAACAAAGCATGCCCCGGGTCAAATTGCTAATTTTGCCATTCCTGGAGGCCCCCCTCTATCTCCTAACACCCAGCCCCTTCCCGGGGCATGCTTTCCTTCATGCCCTTATTTGTGGGCGGGGATTGTGTGCACAAACCTATGGCGAATTTGAAACGCGTGTGTTAACGTTATAATTTTCAGAAAATCGAAATAAAATACTAACAAAGCATGCCCCGGGTCAAATTGCTAATTTTGCCATTCCTGGAGGCCCCCCTCTATCTCCTAACACCCAGCCCCTTCCCGGGGCATGCTTTCCTTCATGCCCTTATTTGTGGGCGGGGATTGTGTGCACAAACCTATGGCGAATTTGAAACGCGTGTGTTAACGTTATAATTTTCAGAAAATCGAAATAAAATACTAACAAAGCATGCCCCGGGTCAAATTGCTAATTTTGCCATTCCTGGAGGCCCCCCTCTATCTCCTAACACCCAGCCCCTTCCCGGGGCATGCTTTCCTTCATGCCCTTATTTGTGGGCGGGGATTGTGTGCACAAACCTATGGCGAATTTGAAACGCGTGTGTTAACGTTATAATTTTCAGAAAATCGAAATAAAATACTAACAAAGCATGCCCCGGGTCAAATTGCTAATTTTGCCATTCCTGGAGGCCCCCCTCTATCTCCTAACACCCAGCCCCTTCCCGGGGCATGCTTTCCTTCATGCCCTTATTTGTGGGCGGGGATTGTGTGCACAAACCTATGGCGAATTTGAAACGCGTGTGTTAACGTTATAATTTTCAGAAAATCGAAATAAAATACTAACAAAGCATGCCCCGGGTCAAATTGCTAATTTTGCCATTCCTGGAGGCCCCCCTCTATCTCCTAACACCCAGCCCCTTCCCGGGGCATGCTTTCCTTCATGCCCTTATTTGTGGGCGGGGATTGTGTGCACAAACCTATGGCGAATTTGAAACGCGTGTGTTAACGTTATAATTTTCAGAAAATCGAAATAAAATACTAACAAAGCATGCCCCGGGTCAAATTGCTAATTTTGCCATTCCTGGAGGCCCCCCTCTATCTCCTAACACCCAGCCCCTTCCCGGGGCATGCTTTCCTTCATGCCCTTATTTGTGGGCGGGGATTGTGTGCACAAACCTATGGCGAATTTGAAACGCGTGTGTTAACGTTATAATTTTCAGAAAATCGAAATAAAATACTAACAAAGCATGCCCCGGGTCAAATTGCTAATTTTGCCATTCCTGGAGGCCCCCCTCTATCTCCTAACACCCAGCCCCTTCCCGGGGCATGCTTTCCTTCATGCCCTTATTTGTGGGCGGGGATTGTGTGCACAAACCTATGGCGAATTTGAAACGCGTGTGTTAACGTTATAATTTTCAGAAAATCGAAATAAAATACTAACAAAGCATGCCCCGGGTCAAATTGCTAATTTTGCCATTCCTGGAGGCCCCCCTCTATCTCCTAACACCCAGCCCCTTCCCGGGGCATGCTTTCCTTCATGCCCTTATTTGTGGGCGGGGATTGTGTGCACAAACCTATGGCGAATTTGAAACGCGTGTGTTAACGTTATAATTTTCAGAAAATCGAAATAAAATACTAACAAAGCATGCCCCGGGTCAAATTGCTAATTTTGCCATTCCTGGAGGCCCCCCTCTATCTCCTAACACCCAGCCCCTTCCCGGGGCATGCTTTCCTTCATGCCCTTATTTGTGGGCGGGGATTGTGTGCACAAACCTATGGCGAATTTGAAACGCGTGTGTTAACGTTATAATTTTCAGAAAATCGAAATAAAATACTAACAAAGCATGCCCCGGGTCAAATTGCTAATTTTGCCATTCCTGGAGGCCCCCCTCTATCTCCTAACACCCAGCCCCTTCCCGGGGCATGCTTTCCTTCATGCCCTTATTTGTGGGCGGGGATTGTGTGCACAAACCTATGGCGAATTTGAAACGCGTGTGTTAACGTTATAATTTTCAGAAAATCGAAATAAAATACTAACAAAGCATGCCCCGGGTCAAATTGCTAATTTTGCCATTCCTGGAGGCCCCCCTCTATCTCCTAACACCCAGCCCCTTCCCGGGGCATGCTTTCCTTCATGCCCTTATTTGTGGGCGGGGATTGTGTGCACAAACCTATGGCGAATTTGAAACGCGTGTGTTAACGTTATAATTTTCAGAAAATCGAAATAAAATACTAACAAAGCATGCCCCGGGTCAAATTGCTAATTTTGCCATTCCTGGAGGCCCCCCTCTATCTCCTAACACCCAGCCCCTTCCCGGGGCATGCTTTCCTTCATGCCCTTATTTGTGGGCGGGGATTGTGTGCACAAACCTATGGCGAATTTGAAACGCGTGTGTTAACGTTATAATTTTCAGAAAATCGAAATAAAATACTAACAAAGCATGCCCCGGGTCAAATTGCTAATTTTGCCATTCCTGGAGGCCCCCCTCTATCTCCTAACACCCAGCCCCTTCCCGGGGCATGCTTTCCTTCATGCCCTTATTTGTGGGCGGGGATTGTGTGCACAAACCTATGGCGAATTTGAAACGCGTGTGTTAACGTTATAATTTTCAGAAAATCGAAATAAAATACTAACAAAGCATGCCCCGGGTCAAATTGCTAATTTTGCCATTCCTGGAGGCCCCCCTCTATCTCCTAACACCCAGCCCCTTCCCGGGGCATGCTTTCCTTCATGCCCTTATTTGTGGGCGGGGATTGTGTGCACAAACCTATGGCGAATTTGAAACGCGTGTGTTAACGTTATAATTTTCAGAAAATCGAAATAAAATACTAACAAAGCATGCCCCGGGTCAAATTGCTAATTTTGCCATTCCTGGAGGCCCCCCTCTATCTCCTAACACCCAGCCCCTTCCCGGGGCATGCTTTCCTTCATGCCCTTATTTGTGGGCGGGGATTGTGTGCACAAACCTATGGCGAATTTGAAACGCGTGTGTTAACGTTATAATTTTCAGAAAATCGAAATAAAATACTAACAAAGCATGCCCCGGGTCAAATTGCTAATTTTGCCATTCCTGGAGGCCCCCCTCTATCTCCTAACACCCAGCCCCTTCCCGGGGCATGCTTTCCTTCATGCCCTTATTTGTGGGCGGGGATTGTGTGCACAAACCTATGGCGAATTTGAAACGCGTGTGTTAACGTTATAATTTTCAGAAAATCGAAATAAAATACTAACAAAGCATGCCCCGGGTCAAATTGCTAATTTTGCCATTCCTGGAGGCCCCCCTCTATCTCCTAACACCCAGCCCCTTCCCGGGGCATGCTTTCCTTCATGCCCTTATTTGTGGGCGGGGATTGTGTGCACAAACCTATGGCGAATTTGAAACGCGTGTGTTAACGTTATAATTTTCAGAAAATCGAAATAAAATACTAACAAAGCATGCCCCGGGTCAAATTGCTAATTTTGCCATTCCTGGAGGCCCCCCTCTATCTCCTAACACCCAGCCCCTTCCCGGGGCATGCTTTCCTTCATGCCCTTATTTGTGGGCGGGGATTGTGTGCACAAACCTATGGCGAATTTGAAACGCGTGTGTTAACGTTATAATTTTCAGAAAATCGAAATAAAATACTAACAAAGCATGCCCCGGGTCAAATTGCTAATTTTGCCATTCCTGGAGGCCCCCCTCTATCTCCTAACACCCAGCCCCTTCCCGGGGCATGCTTTCCTTCATGCCCTTATTTGTGGGCGGGGATTGTGTGCACAAACCTATGGCGAATTTGAAACGCGTGTGTTAACGTTATAATTTTCAGAAAATCGAAATAAAATACTAACAAAGCATGCCCCGGGTCAAATTGCTAATTTTGCCATTCCTGGAGGCCCCCCTCTATCTCCTAACACCCAGCCCCTTCCCGGGGCATGCTTTCCTTCATGCCCTTATTTGTGGGCGGGGATTGTGTGCACAAACCTATGGCGAATTTGAAACGCGTGTGTTAACGTTATAATTTTCAGAAAATCGAAATAAAATACTAACAAAGCATGCCCCGGGTCAAATTGCTAATTTTGCCATTCCTGGAGGCCCCCCTCTATCTCCTAACACCCAGCCCCTTCCCGGGGCATGCTTTCCTTCATGCCCTTATTTGTGGGCGGGGATTGTGTGCACAAACCTATGGCGAATTTGAAACGCGTGTGTTAACGTTATAATTTTCAGAAAATCGAAATAAAATACTAACAAAGCATGCCCCGGGTCAAATTGCTAATTTTGCCATTCCTGGAGGCCCCCCTCTATCTCCTAACACCCAGCCCCTTCCCGGGGCATGCTTTCCTTCATGCCCTTATTTGTGGGCGGGGATTGTGTGCACAAACCTATGGCGAATTTGAAACGCGTGTGTTAACGTTATAATTTTCAGAAAATCGAAATAAAATACTAACAAAGCATGCCCCGGGTCAAATTGCTAATTTTGCCATTCCTGGAGGCCCCCCTCTATCTCCTAACACCCAGCCCCTTCCCGGGGCATGCTTTCCTTCATGCCCTTATTTGTGGGCGGGGATTGTGTGCACAAACCTATGGCGAATTTGAAACGCGTGTGTTAACGTTATAATTTTCAGAAAATCGAAATAAAATACTAACAAAGCATGCCCCGGGTCAAATTGCTAATTTTGCCATTCCTGGAGGCCCCCCTCTATCTCCTAACACCCAGCCCCTTCCCGGGGCATGCTTTCCTTCATGCCCTTATTTGTGGGCGGGGATTGTGTGCACAAACCTATGGCGAATTTGAAACGCGTGTGTTAACGTTATAATTTTCAGAAAATCGAAATAAAATACTAACAAAGCATGCCCCGGGTCAAATTGCTAATTTTGCCATTCCTGGAGGCCCCCCTCTATCTCCTAACACCCAGCCCCTTCCCGGGGCATGCTTTCCTTCATGCCCTTATTTGTGGGCGGGGATTGTGTGCACAAACCTATGGCGAATTTGAAACGCGTGTGTTAACGTTATAATTTTCAGAAAATCGAAATAAAATACTAACAAAGCATGCCCCGGGTCAAATTGCTAATTTTGCCATTCCTGGAGGCCCCCCTCTATCTCCTAACACCCAGCCCCTTCCCGGGGCATGCTTTCCTTCATGCCCTTATTTGTGGGCGGGGATTGTGTGCACAAACCTATGGCGAATTTGAAACGCGTGTGTTAACGTTATAATTTTCAGAAAATCGAAATAAAATACTAACAAAGCATGCCCCGGGTCAAATTGCTAATTTTGCCATTCCTGGAGGCCCCCCTCTATCTCCTAACACCCAGCCCCTTCCCGGGGCATGCTTTCCTTCATGCCCTTATTTGTGGGCGGGGATTGTGTGCACAAACCTATGGCGAATTTGAAACGCGTGTGTTAACGTTATAATTTTCAGAAAATCGAAATAAAATACTAACAAAGCATGCCCCGGGTCAAATTGCTAATTTTGCCATTCCTGGAGGCCCCCCTCTATCTCCTAACACCCAGCCCCTTCCCGGGGCATGCTTTCCTTCATGCCCTTATTTGTGGGCGGGGATTGTGTGCACAAACCTATGGCGAATTTGAAACGCGTGTGTTAACGTTATAATTTTCAGAAAATCGAAATAAAATACTAACAAAGCATGCCCCGGGTCAAATTGCTAATTTTGCCATTCCTGGAGGCCCCCCTCTATCTCCTAACACCCAGCCCCTTCCCGGGGCATGCTTTCCTTCATGCCCTTATTTGTGGGCGGGGATTGTGTGCACAAACCTATGGCGAATTTGAAACGCGTGTGTTAACGTTATAATTTTCAGAAAATCGAAATAAAATACTAACAAAGCATGCCCCGGGTCAAATTGCTAATTTTGCCATTCCTGGAGGCCCCCCTCTATCTCCTAACACCCAGCCCCTTCCCGGGGCATGCTTTCCTTCATGCCCTTATTTGTGGGCGGGGATTGTGTGCACAAACCTATGGCGAATTTGAAACGCGTGTGTTAACGTTATAATTTTCAGAAAATCGAAATAAAATACTAACAAAGCATGCCCCGGGTCAAATTGCTAATTTTGCCATTCCTGGAGGCCCCCCTCTATCTCCTAACACCCAGCCCCTTCCCGGGGCATGCTTTCCTTCATGCCCTTATTTGTGGGCGGGGATTGTGTGCACAAACCTATGGCGAATTTGAAACGCGTGTGTTAACGTTATAATTTTCAGAAAATCGAAATAAAATACTAACAAAGCATGCCCCGGGTCAAATTGCTAATTTTGCCATTCCTGGAGGCCCCCCTCTATCTCCTAACACCCAGCCCCTTCCCGGGGCATGCTTTCCTTCATGCCCTTATTTGTGGGCGGGGATTGTGTGCACAAACCTATGGCGAATTTGAAACGCGTGTGTTAACGTTATAATTTTCAGAAAATCGAAATAAAATACTAACAAAGCATGCCCCGGGTCAAATTGCTAATTTTGCCATTCCTGGAGGCCCCCCTCTATCTCCTAACACCCAGCCCCTTCCCGGGGCATGCTTTCCTTCATGCCCTTATTTGTGGGCGGGGATTGTGTGCACAAACCTATGGCGAATTTGAAACGCGTGTGTTAACGTTATAATTTTCAGAAAATCGAAATAAAATACTAACAAAGCATGCCCCGGGTCAAATTGCTAATTTTGCCATTCCTGGAGGCCCCCCTCTATCTCCTAACACCCAGCCCCTTCCCGGGGCATGCTTTCCTTCATGCCCTTATTTGTGGGCGGGGATTGTGTGCACAAACCTATGGCGAATTTGAAACGCGTGTGTTAACGTTATAATTTTCAGAAAATCGAAATAAAATACTAACAAAGCATGCCCCGGGTCAAATTGCTAATTTTGCCATTCCTGGAGGCCCCCCTCTATCTCCTAACACCCAGCCCCTTCCCGGGGCATGCTTTCCTTCATGCCCTTATTTGTGGGCGGGGATTGTGTGCACAAACCTATGGCGAATTTGAAACGCGTGTGTTAACGTTATAATTTTCAGAAAATCGAAATAAAATACTAACAAAGCATGCCCCGGGTCAAATTGCTAATTTTGCCATTCCTGGAGGCCCCCCTCTATCTCCTAACACCCAGCCCCTTCCCGGGGCATGCTTTCCTTCATGCCCTTATTTGTGGGCGGGGATTGTGTGCACAAACCTATGGCGAATTTGAAACGCGTGTGTTAACGTTATAATTTTCAGAAAATCGAAATAAAATACTAACAAAGCATGCCCCGGGTCAAATTGCTAATTTTGCCATTCCTGGAGGCCCCCCTCTATCTCCTAACACCCAGCCCCTTCCCGGGGCATGCTTTCCTTCATGCCCTTATTTGTGGGCGGGGATTGTGTGCACAAACCTATGGCGAATTTGAAACGCGTGTGTTAACGTTATAATTTTCAGAAAATCGAAATAAAATACTAACAAAGCATGCCCCGGGTCAAATTGCTAATTTTGCCATTCCTGGAGGCCCCCCTCTATCTCCTAACACCCAGCCCCTTCCCGGGGCATGCTTTCCTTCATGCCCTTATTTGTGGGCGGGGATTGTGTGCACAAACCTATGGCGAATTTGAAACGCGTGTGTTAACGTTATAATTTTCAGAAAATCGAAATAAAATACTAACAAAGCATGCCCCGGGTCAAATTGCTAATTTTGCCATTCCTGGAGGCCCCCCTCTATCTCCTAACACCCAGCCCCTTCCCGGGGCATGCTTTCCTTCATGCCCTTATTTGTGGGCGGGGATTGTGTGCACAAACCTATGGCGAATTTGAAACGCGTGTGTTAACGTTATAATTTTCAGAAAATCGAAATAAAATACTAACAAAGCATGCCCCGGGTCAAATTGCTAATTTTGCCATTCCTGGAGGCCCCCCTCTATCTCCTAACACCCAGCCCCTTCCCGGGGCATGCTTTCCTTCATGCCCTTATTTGTGGGCGGGGATTGTGTGCACAAACCTATGGCGAATTTGAAACGCGTGTGTTAACGTTATAATTTTCAGAAAATCGAAATAAAATACTAACAAAGCATGCCCCGGGTCAAATTGCTAATTTTGCCATTCCTGGAGGCCCCCCTCTATCTCCTAACACCCAGCCCCTTCCCGGGGCATGCTTTCCTTCATGCCCTTATTTGTGGGCGGGGATTGTGTGCACAAACCTATGGCGAATTTGAAACGCGTGTGTTAACGTTATAATTTTCAGAAAATCGAAATAAAATACTAACAAAGCATGCCCCGGGTCAAATTGCTAATTTTGCCATTCCTGGAGGCCCCCCTCTATCTCCTAACACCCAGCCCCTTCCCGGGGCATGCTTTCCTTCATGCCCTTATTTGTGGGCGGGGATTGTGTGCACAAACCTATGGCGAATTTGAAACGCGTGTGTTAACGTTATAATTTTCAGAAAATCGAAATAAAATACTAACAAAGCATGCCCCGGGTCAAATTGCTAATTTTGCCATTCCTGGAGGCCCCCCTCTATCTCCTAACACCCAGCCCCTTCCCGGGGCATGCTTTCCTTCATGCCCTTATTTGTGGGCGGGGATTGTGTGCACAAACCTATGGCGAATTTGAAACGCGTGTGTTAACGTTATAATTTTCAGAAAATCGAAATAAAATACTAACAAAGCATGCCCCGGGTCAAATTGCTAATTTTGCCATTCCTGGAGGCCCCCCTCTATCTCCTAACACCCAGCCCCTTCCCGGGGCATGCTTTCCTTCATGCCCTTATTTGTGGGCGGGGATTGTGTGCACAAACCTATGGCGAATTTGAAACGCGTGTGTTAACGTTATAATTTTCAGAAAATCGAAATAAAATACTAACAAAGCATGCCCCGGGTCAAATTGCTAATTTTGCCATTCCTGGAGGCCCCCCTCTATCTCCTAACACCCAGCCCCTTCCCGGGGCATGCTTTCCTTCATGCCCTTATTTGTGGGCGGGGATTGTGTGCACAAACCTATGGCGAATTTGAAACGCGTGTGTTAACGTTATAATTTTCAGAAAATCGAAATAAAATACTAACAAAGCATGCCCCGGGTCAAATTGCTAATTTTGCCATTCCTGGAGGCCCCCCTCTATCTCCTAACACCCAGCCCCTTCCCGGGGCATGCTTTCCTTCATGCCCTTATTTGTGGGCGGGGATTGTGTGCACAAACCTATGGCGAATTTGAAACGCGTGTGTTAACGTTATAATTTTCAGAAAATCGAAATAAAATACTAACAAAGCATGCCCCGGGTCAAATTGCTAATTTTGCCATTCCTGGAGGCCCCCCTCTATCTCCTAACACCCAGCCCCTTCCCGGGGCATGCTTTCCTTCATGCCCTTATTTGTGGGCGGGGATTGTGTGCACAAACCTATGGCGAATTTGAAACGCGTGTGTTAACGTTATAATTTTCAGAAAATCGAAATAAAATACTAACAAAGCATGCCCCGGGTCAAATTGCTAATTTTGCCATTCCTGGAGGCCCCCCTCTATCTCCTAACACCCAGCCCCTTCCCGGGGCATGCTTTCCTTCATGCCCTTATTTGTGGGCGGGGATTGTGTGCACAAACCTATGGCGAATTTGAAACGCGTGTGTTAACGTTATAATTTTCAGAAAATCGAAATAAAATACTAACAAAGCATGCCCCGGGTCAAATTGCTAATTTTGCCATTCCTGGAGGCCCCCCTCTATCTCCTAACACCCAGCCCCTTCCCGGGGCATGCTTTCCTTCATGCCCTTATTTGTGGGCGGGGATTGTGTGCACAAACCTATGGCGAATTTGAAACGCGTGTGTTAACGTTATAATTTTCAGAAAATCGAAATAAAATACTAACAAAGCATGCCCCGGGTCAAATTGCTAATTTTGCCATTCCTGGAGGCCCCCCTCTATCTCCTAACACCCAGCCCCTTCCCGGGGCATGCTTTCCTTCATGCCCTTATTTGTGGGCGGGGATTGTGTGCACAAACCTATGGCGAATTTGAAACGCGTGTGTTAACGTTATAATTTTCAGAAAATCGAAATAAAATACTAACAAAGCATGCCCCGGGTCAAATTGCTAATTTTGCCATTCCTGGAGGCCCCCCTCTATCTCCTAACACCCAGCCCCTTCCCGGGGCATGCTTTCCTTCATGCCCTTATTTGTGGGCGGGGATTGTGTGCACAAACCTATGGCGAATTTGAAACGCGTGTGTTAACGTTATAATTTTCAGAAAATCGAAATAAAATACTAACAAAGCATGCCCCGGGTCAAATTGCTAATTTTGCCATTCCTGGAGGCCCCCCTCTATCTCCTAACACCCAGCCCCTTCCCGGGGCATGCTTTCCTTCATGCCCTTATTTGTGGGCGGGGATTGTGTGCACAAACCTATGGCGAATTTGAAACGCGTGTGTTAACGTTATAATTTTCAGAAAATCGAAATAAAATACTAACAAAGCATGCCCCGGGTCAAATTGCTAATTTTGCCATTCCTGGAGGCCCCCCTCTATCTCCTAACACCCAGCCCCTTCCCGGGGCATGCTTTCCTTCATGCCCTTATTTGTGGGCGGGGATTGTGTGCACAAACCTATGGCGAATTTGAAACGCGTGTGTTAACGTTATAATTTTCAGAAAATCGAAATAAAATACTAACAAAGCATGCCCCGGGTCAAATTGCTAATTTTGCCATTCCTGGAGGCCCCCCTCTATCTCCTAACACCCAGCCCCTTCCCGGGGCATGCTTTCCTTCATGCCCTTATTTGTGGGCGGGGATTGTGTGCACAAACCTATGGCGAATTTGAAACGCGTGTGTTAACGTTATAATTTTCAGAAAATCGAAATAAAATACTAACAAAGCATGCCCCGGGTCAAATTGCTAATTTTGCCATTCCTGGAGGCCCCCCTCTATCTCCTAACACCCAGCCCCTTCCCGGGGCATGCTTTCCTTCATGCCCTTATTTGTGGGCGGGGATTGTGTGCACAAACCTATGGCGAATTTGAAACGCGTGTGTTAACGTTATAATTTTCAGAAAATCGAAATAAAATACTAACAAAGCATGCCCCGGGTCAAATTGCTAATTTTGCCATTCCTGGAGGCCCCCCTCTATCTCCTAACACCCAGCCCCTTCCCGGGGCATGCTTTCCTTCATGCCCTTATTTGTGGGCGGGGATTGTGTGCACAAACCTATGGCGAATTTGAAACGCGTGTGTTAACGTTATAATTTTCAGAAAATCGAAATAAAATACTAACAAAGCATGCCCCGGGTCAAATTGCTAATTTTGCCATTCCTGGAGGCCCCCCTCTATCTCCTAACACCCAGCCCCTTCCCGGGGCATGCTTTCCTTCATGCCCTTATTTGTGGGCGGGGATTGTGTGCACAAACCTATGGCGAATTTGAAACGCGTGTGTTAACGTTATAATTTTCAGAAAATCGAAATAAAATACTAACAAAGCATGCCCCGGGTCAAATTGCTAATTTTGCCATTCCTGGAGGCCCCCCTCTATCTCCTAACACCCAGCCCCTTCCCGGGGCATGCTTTCCTTCATGCCCTTATTTGTGGGCGGGGATTGTGTGCACAAACCTATGGCGAATTTGAAACGCGTGTGTTAACGTTATAATTTTCAGAAAATCGAAATAAAATACTAACAAAGCATGCCCCGGGTCAAATTGCTAATTTTGCCATTCCTGGAGGCCCCCCTCTATCTCCTAACACCCAGCCCCTTCCCGGGGCATGCTTTCCTTCATGCCCTTATTTGTGGGCGGGGATTGTGTGCACAAACCTATGGCGAATTTGAAACGCGTGTGTTAACGTTATAATTTTCAGAAAATCGAAATAAAATACTAACAAAGCATGCCCCGGGTCAAATTGCTAATTTTGCCATTCCTGGAGGCCCCCCTCTATCTCCTAACACCCAGCCCCTTCCCGGGGCATGCTTTCCTTCATGCCCTTATTTGTGGGCGGGGATTGTGTGCACAAACCTATGGCGAATTTGAAACGCGTGTGTTAACGTTATAATTTTCAGAAAATCGAAATAAAATACTAACAAAGCATGCCCCGGGTCAAATTGCTAATTTTGCCATTCCTGGAGGCCCCCCTCTATCTCCTAACACCCAGCCCCTTCCCGGGGCATGCTTTCCTTCATGCCCTTATTTGTGGGCGGGGATTGTGTGCACAAACCTATGGCGAATTTGAAACGCGTGTGTTAACGTTATAATTTTCAGAAAATCGAAATAAAATACTAACAAAGCATGCCCCGGGTCAAATTGCTAATTTTGCCATTCCTGGAGGCCCCCCTCTATCTCCTAACACCCAGCCCCTTCCCGGGGCATGCTTTCCTTCATGCCCTTATTTGTGGGCGGGGATTGTGTGCACAAACCTATGGCGAATTTGAAACGCGTGTGTTAACGTTATAATTTTCAGAAAATCGAAATAAAATACTAACAAAGCATGCCCCGGGTCAAATTGCTAATTTTGCCATTCCTGGAGGCCCCCCTCTATCTCCTAACACCCAGCCCCTTCCCGGGGCATGCTTTCCTTCATGCCCTTATTTGTGGGCGGGGATTGTGTGCACAAACCTATGGCGAATTTGAAACGCGTGTGTTAACGTTATAATTAACGTTATAATTTTCAGAAAATCGAAATAAAATACTAACAAAGCATGCCCCGGGTCAAATTGCTAATTTTGCCATTCCTGGAGGCCCCCCTCTATCTCCTAACACCCAGCCCCTTTCCGGGGGCATGCTTTCCTTCATGCCCTTATTTGTGGGCGGGGATTGTGTGCACAAACCTATGGGCGAATTTGAAACGCGTGTGTTAACGTTATAATTTTCAGAAAATCGAAATAAAATACTAACAAAGCATGCCCCGGGTGAAATTGCTAATTTTGCCATTCCTGGAGGCCCCCCTCTATCTCCTAACACCCAGCCCCTTCCCGGGGCATGCTTTCCTTCATGCCCTTATTTGTGGGCGGGGATTGTGTGCACAAACCTATGGCGAATTTGAAACGCGTGTGTTAACGTTATAATTTTCAGAAAATCGAAATAAAATACTAACAAAGCATGCCCCGGGTCAAATTGCTAATTTTGCCATTCCTGGAGGCCCCCCTCTATCTCCTAACACCCAGCCCCTTCCCGGGGCATGCTTTCCTTCATGCCCTTATTTGTGGGCGGGGATTGTGTGCACAAACCTATGGCGAATTTGAAACGCGTGTGTTAACGTTATAATTTTCAGAAAATCGAAATAAAATACTAACAAAGCATGCCCCGGGTCAAAGTGCTAATTTTGCCATTCCTGGAGGCCCCCCTCTATCTCCTAACACCCAGCCCCTTCCCGGGGCATGCTTTCCTTCATGCCCTTATTTGTGGGCGGGGATTGTGTGCACAAACCTATGGCGAATTTGAAACGCGTGTGTTAACGTTATAATTTTCAGAAAATCGAAATAAAATACTAACAAAGCATGCCCCGGGTCAAATTGCTAATTTTGCCATTCCTGGAGGCCCCCCTCTATCTCCTAACACCCAGCCCCTTCCCGGGGCATGCTTTCCTTCATGCCCTTATTTGTGGGCGGGGATTGTGTGCACAAACCTATGGCGAATTTGAAACGCGTGTGTTAACGTTATAATTTTCAGAAAATCGAAATAAAATACTAACAAAGCATGCCCCGGGTCAAATTGCTAATTTTGCCATTCCTGGAGGCCCCCCTCTATCTCCTAACACCCAGCCCCTTCCCGGGGCATGCTTTCCTTCATGCCCTTATTTGTGGGCGGGGATTGTGTGCACAAACCTATGGCGAATTTGAAACGCGTGTGTTAACGTTATAATTTTCAGAAAATCGAAATAAAATACTAACAAAGCATGCCCCGGGTGAAATTGCTAATTTTGCCATTCCTGGAGGCCCCCCTCTATCTCCTAACACCCAGCCCCTTCCCGGGGCATGCTTTCCTTCATGCCCTTATTTGTGGGCGGGGATTGTGTGCACAAACCTATGGCGAATTTGAAACGCGTGTGTTAACGTTATAATTTTCAGAAAATCGAAATAAAATACTAACAAAGCATGCCCCGGGTCAAATTGCTAATTTTGCCATTCCTGGAGGCCCCCCTCTATCTCCTAACACCCAGCCCCTTCCCGGGGCATGCTTTCCTTCATGCCCTTATTTGTGGGCGGGGATTGTGTGCACAAACCTATGGCGAATTTGAAACGCGTGTGTTAACGTTATAATTTTCAGAAAATCGAAATAAAATACTAACAAAGCATGCCCCGGGTCAAATTGCTAATTTTGCCATTCCTGGAGGCCCCCCTCTATCTCCTAACACCCAGCCCCTTCCCGGGGCATGCTTTCCTTCATGCCCTTATTTGTGGGCGGGGATTGTGTGCACAAACCTATGGCGAATTTGAAACGCGTGTGTTAACGTTATAATTTTCAGAAAATCGAAATAAAATACTAACAAAGCATGCCCCGGGTCAAATTGCTAATTTTGCCATTCCTGGAGGCCCCCCTCTATCTCCTAACACCCAGCCCCTTCCCGGGGCATGCTTTCCTTCATGCCCTTATTTGTGGGCGGGGATTGTGTGCACAAACCTATGGCGAATTTGAAACGCGTGTGTTAACGTTATAATTTTCAGAAAATCGAAATAAAATACTAACAAAGCATGCCCCGGGTCAAATTGCTAATTTTGCCATTCCTGGAGGCCCCCCTCTATCTCCTAACACCCAGCCCCTTCCCGGGGCATGCTTTCCTTCATGCCCTTATTTGTGGGCGGGGATTGTGTGCACAAACCTATGGCGAATTTGAAACGCGTGTGTTAACGTTATAATTTTCAGAAAATCGAAATAAAATACTAACAAAGCATGCCCCGGGTCAAATTGCTAATTTTGCCATTCCTGGAGGCCCCCCTCTATCTCCTAACACCCAGCCCCTTCCCGGGGCATGCTTTCCTTCATGCCCTTATTTGTGGGCGGGGATTGTGTGCACAAACCTATGGCGAATTTGAAACGCGTGTGTTAACGTTATAATTTTCAGAAAATCGAAATAAAATACTAACAAAGCATGCCCCGGGTCAAATTGCTAATTTTGCCATTCCTGGAGGCCCCCCTCTATCTCCTAACACCCAGCCCCTTCCCGGGGCATGCTTTCCTTCATGCCCTTATTTGTGGGCGGGGATTGTGTGCACAAACCTATGGCGAATTTGAAACGCGTGTGTTAACGTTATAATTTTCAGAAAATCGAAATAAAATACTAACAAAGCATGCCCCGGGTCAAATTGCTAATTTTGCCATTCCTGGAGGCCCCCCTCTATCTCCTAACACCCAGCCCCTTCCCGGGGCATGCTTTCCTTCATGCCCTTATTTGTGGGCGGGGATTGTGTGCACAAACCTATGGCGAATTTGAAACGCGTGTGTTAACGTTATAATTTTCAGAAAATCGAAATAAAATACTAACAAAGCATGCCCCGGGTCAAATTGCTAATTTTGCCATTCCTGGAGGCCCCCCTCTATCTCCTAACACCCAGCCCCTTCCCGGGGCATGCTTTCCTTCATGCCCTTATTTGTGGGCGGGGATTGTGTGCACAAACCTATGGCGAATTTGAAACGCGTGTGTTAACGTTATAATTTTCAGAAAATCGAAATAAAATACTAACAAAGCATGCCCCGGGTCAAATTGCTAATTTTGCCATTCCTGGAGGCCCCCCTCTATCTCCTAACACCCAGCCCCTTCCCGGGGCATGCTTTCCTTCATGCCCTTATTTGTGGGCGGGGATTGTGTGCACAAACCTATGGCGAATTTGAAACGCGTGTGTTAACGTTATAATTTTCAGAAAATCGAAATAAAATACTAACAAAGCATGCCCCGGGTCAAATTGCTAATTTTGCCATTCCTGGAGGCCCCCCTCTATCTCCTAACACCCAGCCCCTTCCCGGGGCATGCTTTCCTTCATGCCCTTATTTGTGGGCGGGGATTGTGTGCACAAACCTATGGCGAATTTGAAACGCGTGTGTTAACGTTATAATTTTCAGAAAATCGAAATAAAATACTAACAAAGCATGCCCCGGGTCAAATTGCTAATTTTGCCATTCCTGGAGGCCCCCCTCTATCTCCTAACACCCAGCCCCTTCCCGGGGCATGCTTTCCTTCATGCCCTTATTTGTGGGCGGGGATTGTGTGCACAAACCTATGGCGAATTTGAAACGCGTGTGTTAACGTTATAATTTTCAGAAAATCGAAATAAAATACTAACAAAGCATGCCCCGGGTCAAATTGCTAATTTTGCCATTCCTGGAGGCCCCCCTCTATCTCCTAACACCCAGCCCCTTCCCGGGGCATGCTTTCCTTCATGCCCTTATTTGTGGGCGGGGATTGTGTGCACAAACCTATGGCGAATTTGAAACGCGTGTGTTAACGTTATAATTTTCAGAAAATCGAAATAAAATACTAACAAAGCATGCCCCGGGTCAAATTGCTAATTTTGCCATTCCTGGAGGCCCCCCTCTATCTCCTAACACCCAGCCCCTTCCCGGGGCATGCTTTCCTTCATGCCCTTATTTGTGGGCGGGGATTGTGTGCACAAACCTATGGCGAATTTGAAACGCGTGTGTTAACGTTATAATTTTCAGAAAATCGAAATAAAATACTAACAAAGCATGCCCCGGGTCAAATTGCTAATTTTGCCATTCCTGGAGGCCCCCCTCTATCTCCTAACACCCAGCCCCTTCCCGGGGCATGCTTTCCTTCATGCCCTTATTTGTGGGCGGGGATTGTGTGCACAAACCTATGGCGAATTTGAAACGCGTGTGTTAACGTTATAATTTTCAGAAAATCGAAATAAAATACTAACAAAGCATGCCCCGGGTCAAATTGCTAATTTTGCCATTCCTGGAGGCCCCCCTCTATCTCCTAACACCCAGCCCCTTCCCGGGGCATGCTTTCCTTCATGCCCTTATTTGTGGGCGGGGATTGTGTGCACAAACCTATGGCGAATTTGAAACGCGTGTGTTAACGTTATAATTTTCAGAAAATCGAAATAAAATACTAACAAAGCATGCCCCGGGTCAAATTGCTAATTTTGCCATTCCTGGAGGCCCCCCTCTATCTCCTAACACCCAGCCCCTTCCCGGGGCATGCTTTCCTTCATGCCCTTATTTGTGGGCGGGGATTGTGTGCACAAACCTATGGCGAATTTGAAACGCGTGTGTTAACGTTATAATTTTCAGAAAATCGAAATAAAATACTAACAAAGCATGCCCCGGGTCAAATTGCTAATTTTGCCATTCCTGGAGGCCCCCCTCTATCTCCTAACACCCAGCCCCTTCCCGGGGCATGCTTTCCTTCATGCCCTTATTTGTGGGCGGGGATTGTGTGCACAAACCTATGGCGAATTTGAAACGCGTGTGTTAACGTTATAATTTTCAGAAAATCGAAATAAAATACTAACAAAGCATGCCCCGGGTCAAATTGCTAATTTTGCCATTCCTGGAGGCCCCCCTCTATCTCCTAACACCCAGCCCCTTCCCGGGGCATGCTTTCCTTCATGCCCTTATTTGTGGGCGGGGATTGTGTGCACAAACCTATGGCGAATTTGAAACGCGTGTGTTAACGTTTTGAAACGCGTGTGTTAACGTTATAATTTTCAGAAAATCGAAATAAAATACTAACAAAGCATGCCCCGGGTCAAATTGCTAATTTTGCCATTCCTGGAGGCCCCCCTCTATCTCCTAACACCCAGCCCCTTCCCGGGGCATGCTTTCCTTCATGCCCTTATTTGTGGGCGGGGATTGTGTGCACGCGTGTGTTAACGTTATAATTTTCAGAAAATCGAAATAAAATACTAACAAAGCATGCCCCGGGTCAAATTGCTAATTTTGCCATTCCTGGAGGCCCCCCTCTATCTCCTAACACCCAGCCCCTTCCCGGGGCATGCTTTCCTTCATGCCCTTATTTGTGGGCGGGGATTGTGTGCACAAACCTATGGCGAATTTGAAACGCGTGTGTTAACGTTATAATTTTCAGAAAATCGAAATAAAATACTAACAAAGCATGCCCCGGGTCAAATTGCTAATTTTGCCATTCCTGGAGGCCCCCCTCTATCTCCTAACACCCAGCCCCTTCCCGGGGCATGCTTTCCTTCATGCCCTTATTTGTGGGCGGGGATTGTGTGCACAAACCTATGGCGAATTTGAAACGCGTGTGTTAACGTTATAATTTTCAGAAAATCGAAATAAAATACTAACAAAGCATGCCCCGGGTCAAATTGCTAATTTTGCCATTCCTGGAGGCCCCCCTCTATCTCCTAACACCCAGCCCCTTCCCGGGGCATGCTTTCCTTCATGCCCTTATTTGTGGGCGGGGATTGTGTGCACAAACCTATGGCGAATTTGAAACGCGTGTGTTAACGTTATAATTTTCAGAAAATCGAAATAAAATACTAACAAAGCATGCCCCGGGTCAAATTGCTAATTTTGCCATTCCTGGAGGCCCCCCTCTATCTCCTAACACCCAGCCCCTTCCCGGGGCATGCTTTCCTTCATGCCCTTATTTGTGGGCGGGGATTGTGTGCACAAACCTATGGCGAATTTGAAACGCGTGTGTTAACGTTATAATTTTCAGAAAATCGAAATAAAATACTAACAAAGCATGCCCCGGGTCAAATTGCTAATTTTGCCATTCCTGGAGGCCCCCCTCTATCTCCTAACACCCAGCCCCTTCCCGGGGCATGCTTTCCTTCATGCCCTTATTTGTGGGCGGGGATTGTGTGCACAAACCTATGGCGAATTTGAAACGCGTGTGTTAACGTTATAATTTTCAGAAAATCGAAATAAAATACTAACAAAGCATGCCCCGGGTCAAATTGCTAATTTTGCCATTCCTGGAGGCCCCCCTCTATCTCCTAACACCCAGCCCCTTCCCGGGGCATGCTTTCCTTCATGCCCTTATTTGTGGGCGGGGATTGTGTGCACAAACCTATGGCGAATTTGAAACGCGTGTGTTAACGTTATAATTTTCAGAAAATCGAAATAAAATACTAACAAAGCATGCCCCGGGTCAAATTGCTAATTTTGCCATTCCTGGAGGCCCCCCTCTATCTCCTAACACCCAGCCCCTTCCCGGGGCATGCTTTCCTTCATGCCCTTATTTGTGGGCGGGGATTGTGTGCACAAACCTATGGCGAATTTGAAACGCGTGTGTTAACGTTATAATTTTCAGAAAATCGAAATAAAATACTAACAAAGCATGCCCCGGGTCAAATTGCTAATTTTGCCATTCCTGGAGGCCCCCCTCTATCTCCTAACACCCAGCCCCTTCCCGGGGCATGCTTTCCTTCATGCCCTTATTTGTGGGCGGGGATTGTGTGCACAAACCTATGGCGAATTTGAAACGCGTGTGTTAACGTTATAATTTTCAGAAAATCGAAATAAAATACTAACAAAGCATGCCCCGGGTCAAATTGCTAATTTTGCCATTCCTGGAGGCCCCCCTCTATCTCCTAACACCCAGCCCCTTCCCGGGGCATGCTTTCCTTCATGCCCTTATTTGTGGGCGGGGATTGTGTGCACAAACCTATGGCGAATTTGAAACGCGTGTGTTAACGTTATAATTTTCAGAAAATCGAAATAAAATACTAACAAAGCATGCCCCGGGTCAAATTGCTAATTTTGCCATTCCTGGAGGCCCCCCTCTATCTCCTAACACCCAGCCCCTTCCCGGGGCATGCTTTCCTTCATGCCCTTATTTGTGGGCGGGGATTGTGTGCACAAACCTATGGCGAATTTGAAACGCGTGTGTTAACGTTATAATTTTCAGAAAATCGAAATAAAATACTAACAAAGCATGCCCCGGGTCAAATTGCTAATTTTGCCATTCCTGGAGGCCCCCCTCTATCTCCTAACACCCAGCCCCTTCCCGGGGCATGCTTTCCTTCATGCCCTTATTTGTGGGCGGGGATTGTGTGCACAAACCTATGGCGAATTTGAAACGCGTGTGTTAACGTTATAATTTTCAGAAAATCGAAATAAAATACTAACAAAGCATGCCCCGGGTCAAATTGCTAATTTTGCCATTCCTGGAGGCCCCCCTCTATCTCCTAACACCCAGCCCCTTCCCGGGGCATGCTTTCCTTCATGCCCTTATTTGTGGGCGGGGATTGTGTGCACAAACCTATGGCGAATTTGAAACGCGTGTGTTAACGTTATAATTTTCAGAAAATCGAAATAAAATACTAACAAAGCATGCCCCGGGTCAAATTGCTAATTTTGCCATTCCTGGAGGCCCCCCTCTATCTCCTAACACCCAGCCCCTTCCCGGGGCATGCTTTCCTTCATGCCCTTATTTGTGGGCGGGGATTGTGTGCACAAACCTATGGCGAATTTGAAACGCGTGTGTTAACGTTATAATTTTCAGAAAATCGAAATAAAATACTAACAAAGCATGCCCCGGGTCAAATTGCTAATTTTGCCATTCCTGGAGGCCCCCCTCTATCTCCTAACACCCAGCCCCTTCCCGGGGCATGCTTTCCTTCATGCCCTTATTTGTGGGCGGGGATTGTGTGCACAAACCTATGGCGAATTTGAAACGCGTGTGTTAACGTTATAATTTTCAGAAAATCGAAATAAAATACTAACAAAGCATGCCCCGGGTCAAATTGCTAATTTTGCCATTCCTGGAGGCCCCCCTCTATCTCCTAACACCCAGCCCCTTCCCGGGGCATGCTTTCCTTCATGCCCTTATTTGTGGGCGGGGATTGTGTGCACAAACCTATGGCGAATTTGAAACGCGTGTGTTAACGTTATAATTTTCAGAAAATCGAAATAAAATACTAACAAAGCATGCCCCGGGTCAAATTGCTAATTTTGCCATTCCTGGAGGCCCCCCTCTATCTCCTAACACCCAGCCCCTTCCCGGGGCATGCTTTCCTTCATGCCCTTATTTGTGGGCGGGGATTGTGTGCACAAACCTATGGCGAATTTGAAACGCGTGTGTTAACGTTATAATTTTCAGAAAATCGAAATAAAATACTAACAAAGCATGCCCCGGGTCAAATTGCTAATTTTGCCATTCCTGGAGGCCCCCCTCTATCTCCTAACACCCAGCCCCTTCCCGGGGCATGCTTTCCTTCATGCCCTTATTTGTGGGCGGGGATTGTGTGCACAAACCTATGGCGAATTTGAAACGCGTGTGTTAACGTTATAATTTTCAGAAAATCGAAATAAAATACTAACAAAGCATGCCCCGGGTCAAATTGCTAATTTTGCCATTCCTGGAGGCCCCCCTCTATCTCCTAACACCCAGCCCCTTCCCGGGGCATGCTTTCCTTCATGCCCTTATTTGTGGGCGGGGATTGTGTGCACAAACCTATGGCGAATTTGAAACGCGTGTGTTAACGTTATAATTTTCAGAAAATCGAAATAAAATACTAACAAAGCATGCCCCGGGTCAAATTGCTAATTTTGCCATTCCTGGAGGCCCCCCTCTATCTCCTAACACCCAGCCCCTTCCCGGGGCATGCTTTCCTTCATGCCCTTATTTGTGGGCGGGGATTGTGTGCACAAACCTATGGCGAATTTGAAACGCGTGTGTTAACGTTATAATTTTCAGAAAATCGAAATAAAATACTAACAAAGCATGCCCCGGGTCAAATTGCTAATTTTGCCATTCCTGGAGGCCCCCCTCTATCTCCTAACACCCAGCCCCTTCCCGGGGCATGCTTTCCTTCATGCCCTTATTTGTGGGCGGGGATTGTGTGCACAAACCTATGGCGAATTTGAAACGCGTGTGTTAACGTTATAATTTTCAGAAAATCGAAATAAAATACTAACAAAGCATGCCCCGGGTCAAATTGCTAATTTTGCCATTCCTGGAGGCCCCCCTCTATCTCCTAACACCCAGCCCCTTCCCGGGGCATGCTTTCCTTCATGCCCTTATTTGTGGGCGGGGATTGTGTGCACAAACCTATGGCGAATTTGAAACGCGTGTGTTAACGTTATAATTTTCAGAAAATCGAAATAAAATACTAACAAAGCATGCCCCGGGTCAAATTGCTAATTTTGCCATTCCTGGAGGCCCCCCTCTATCTCCTAACACCCAGCCCCTTCCCGGGGCATGCTTTCCTTCATGCCCTTATTTGTGGGCGGGGATTGTGTGCACAAACCTATGGCGAATTTGAAACGCGTGTGTTAACGTTATAATTTTCAGAAAATCGAAATAAAATACTAACAAAGCATGCCCCGGGTCAAATTGCTAATTTTGCCATTCCTGGAGGCCCCCCTCTATCTCCTAACACCCAGCCCCTTCCCGGGGCATGCTTTCCTTCATGCCCTTATTTGTGGGCGGGGATTGTGTGCACAAACCTATGGCGAATTTGAAACGCGTGTGTTAACGTTATAATTTTCAGAAAATCGAAATAAAATACTAACAAAGCATGCCCCGGGTCAAATTGCTAATTTTGCCATTCCTGGAGGCCCCCCTCTATCTCCTAACACCCAGCCCCTTCCCGGGGCATGCTTTCCTTCATGCCCTTATTTGTGGGCGGGGATTGTGTGCACAAACCTATGGCGAATTTGAAACGCGTGTGTTAACGTTATAATTTTCAGAAAATCGAAATAAAATACTAACAAAGCATGCCCCGGGTCAAATTGCTAATTTTGCCATTCCTGGAGGCCCCCCTCTATCTCCTAACACCCAGCCCCTTCCCGGGGCATGCTTTCCTTCATGCCCTTATTTGTGGGCGGGGATTGTGTGCACAAACCTATGGCGAATTTGAAACGCGTGTGTTAACGTTATAATTTTCAGAAAATCGAAATAAAATACTAACAAAGCATGCCCCGGGTCAAATTGCTAATTTTGCCATTCCTGGAGGCCCCCCTCTATCTCCTAACACCCAGCCCCTTCCCGGGGCATGCTTTCCTTCATGCCCTTATTTGTGGGCGGGGATTGTGTGCACAAACCTATGGCGAATTTGAAACGCGTGTGTTAACGTTATAATTTTCAGAAAATCGAAATAAAATACTAACAAAGCATGCCCCGGGTCAAATTGCTAATTTTGCCATTCCTGGAGGCCCCCCTCTATCTCCTAACACCCAGCCCCTTCCCGGGGCATGCTTTCCTTCATGCCCTTATTTGTGGGCGGGGATTGTGTGCACAAACCTATGGCGAATTTGAAACGCGTGTGTTAACGTTATAATTTTCAGAAAATCGAAATAAAATACTAACAAAGCATGCCCCGGGTCAAATTGCTAATTTTGCCATTCCTGGAGGCCCCCCTCTATCTCCTAACACCCAGCCCCTTCCCGGGGCATGCTTTCCTTCATGCCCTTATTTGTGGGCGGGGATTGTGTGCACAAACCTATGGCGAATTTGAAACGCGTGTGTTAACGTTATAATTTTCAGAAAATCGAAATAAAATACTAACAAAGCATGCCCCGGGTCAAATTGCTAATTTTGCCATTCCTGGAGGCCCCCCTCTATCTCCTAACACCCAGCCCCTTCCCGGGGCATGCTTTCCTTCATGCCCTTATTTGTGGGCGGGGATTGTGTGCACAAACCTATGGCGAATTTGAAACGCGTGTGTTAACGTTATAATTTTCAGAAAATCGAAATAAAATACTAACAAAGCATGCCCCGGGTCAAATTGCTAATTTTGCCATTCCTGGAGGCCCCCCTCTATCTCCTAACACCCAGCCCCTTCCCGGGGCATGCTTTCCTTCATGCCCTTATTTGTGGGCGGGGATTGTGTGCACAAACCTATGGCGAATTTGAAACGCGTGTGTTAACGTTATAATTTTCAGAAAATCGAAATAAAATACTAACAAAGCATGCCCCGGGTCAAATTGCTAATTTTGCCATTCCTGGAGGCCCCCCTCTATCTCCTAACACCCAGCCCCTTCCCGGGGCATGCTTTCCTTCATGCCCTTATTTGTGGGCGGGGATTGTGTGCACAAACCTATGGCGAATTTGAAACGCGTGTGTTAACGTTATAATTTTCAGAAAATCGAAATAAAATACTAACAAAGCATGCCCCGGGTCAAATTGCTAATTTTGCCATTCCTGGAGGCCCCCCTCTATCTCCTAACACCCAGCCCCTTCCCGGGGCATGCTTTCCTTCATGCCCTTATTTGTGGGCGGGGATTGTGTGCACAAACCTATGGCGAATTTGAAACGCGTGTGTTAACGTTATAATTTTCAGAAAATCGAAATAAAATACTAACAAAGCATGCCCCGGGTCAAATTGCTAATTTTGCCATTCCTGGAGGCCCCCCTCTATCTCCTAACACCCAGCCCCTTCCCGGGGCATGCTTTCCTTCATGCCCTTATTTGTGGGCGGGGATTGTGTGCACAAACCTATGGCGAATTTGAAACGCGTGTGTTAACGTTATAATTTTCAGAAAATCGAAATAAAATACTAACAAAGCATGCCCCGGGTCAAATTGCTAATTTTGCCATTCCTGGAGGCCCCCCTCTATCTCCTAACACCCAGCCCCTTCCCGGGGCATGCTTTCCTTCATGCCCTTATTTGTGGGCGGGGATTGTGTGCACAAACCTATGGCGAATTTGAAACGCGTGTGTTAACGTTATAATTTTCAGAAAATCGAAATAAAATACTAACAAAGCATGCCCCGGGTCAAATTGCTAATTTTGCCATTCCTGGAGGCCCCCCTCTATCTCCTAACACCCAGCCCCTTCCCGGGGCATGCTTTCCTTCATGCCCTTATTTGTGGGCGGGGATTGTGTGCACAAACCTATGGCGAATTTGAAACGCGTGTGTTAACGTTATAATTTTCAGAAAATCGAAATAAAATACTAACAAAGCATGCCCCGGGTCAAATTGCTAATTTTGCCATTCCTGGAGGCCCCCCTCTATCTCCTAACACCCAGCCCCTTCCCGGGGCATGCTTTCCTTCATGCCCTTATTTGTGGGCGGGGATTGTGTGCACAAACCTATGGCGAATTTGAAACGCGTGTGTTAACGTTATAATTTTCAGAAAATCGAAATAAAATACTAACAAAGCATGCCCCGGGTCAAATTGCTAATTTTGCCATTCCTGGAGGCCCCCCTCTATCTCCTAACACCCAGCCCCTTCCCGGGGCATGCTTTCCTTCATGCCCTTATTTGTGGGCGGGGATTGTGTGCACAAACCTATGGCGAATTTGAAACGCGTGTGTTAACGTTATAATTTTCAGAAAATCGAAATAAAATACTAACAAAGCATGCCCCGGGTCAAATTGCTAATTTTGCCATTCCTGGAGGCCCCCCTCTATCTCCTAACACCCAGCCCCTTCCCGGGGCATGCTTTCCTTCATGCCCTTATTTGTGGGCGGGGATTGTGTGCACAAACCTATGGCGAATTTGAAACGCGTGTGTTAACGTTATAATTTTCAGAAAATCGAAATAAAATACTAACAAAGCATGCCCCGGGTCAAATTGCTAATTTTGCCATTCCTGGAGGCCCCCCTCTATCTCCTAACACCCAGCCCCTTCCCGGGGCATGCTTTCCTTCATGCCCTTATTTGTGGGCGGGGATTGTGTGCACAAACCTATGGCGAATTTGAAACGCGTGTGTTAACGTTATAATTTTCAGAAAATCGAAATAAAATACTAACAAAGCATGCCCCGGGTCAAATTGCTAATTTTGCCATTCCTGGAGGCCCCCCTCTATCTCCTAACACCCAGCCCCTTCCCGGGGCATGCTTTCCTTCATGCCCTTATTTGTGGGCGGGGATTGTGTGCACAAACCTATGGCGAATTTGAAACGCGTGTGTTAACGTTATAATTTTCAGAAAATCGAAATAAAATACTAACAAAGCATGCCCCGGGTCAAATTGCTAATTTTGCCATTCCTGGAGGCCCCCCTCTATCTCCTAACACCCAGCCCCTTCCCGGGGCATGCTTTCCTTCATGCCCTTATTTGTGGGCGGGGATTGTGTGCACAAACCTATGGCGAATTTGAAACGCGTGTGTTAACGTTATAATTTTCAGAAAATCGAAATAAAATACTAACAAAGCATGCCCCGGGTCAAATTGCTAATTTTGCCATTCCTGGAGGCCCCCCTCTATCTCCTAACACCCAGCCCCTTCCCGGGGCATGCTTTCCTTCATGCCCTTATTTGTGGGCGGGGATTGTGTGCACAAACCTATGGCGAATTTGAAACGCGTGTGTTAACGTTATAATTTTCAGAAAATCGAAATAAAATACTAACAAAGCATGCCCCGGGTCAAATTGCTAATTTTGCCATTCCTGGAGGCCCCCCTCTATCTCCTAACACCCAGCCCCTTCCCGGGGCATGCTTTCCTTCATGCCCTTATTTGTGGGCGGGGATTGTGTGCACAAACCTATGGCGAATTTGAAACGCGTGTGTTAACGTTATAATTTTCAGAAAATCGAAATAAAATACTAACAAAGCATGCCCCGGGTCAAATTGCTAATTTTGCCATTCCTGGAGGCCCCCCTCTATCTCCTAACACCCATCCCCTTCCCGGGGCGTGCTTTCCTTCATGCCCTTATTTGTGGGCGGGGATTGTGTGCACAAACCTATGGCGAATTTGAAACGCGTGTGTTAACGTTATAATTTTCAGAAAATCGAAATAAAATACTAACAAAGCATGCCCCGGGTCAAATTGCTAATTTTGCCATTCCTGGAGGCCCCCCTCTATCTCCTAACACCCAGCCCCTTCCCGGGGCATGCTTTCCTTCATGCCCTTATTTGTGGGCGGGGATTGTGTGCACAAACCTATGGCGAATTTGAAACGCGTGTGTTAACGTTATAATTTTCAGAAAATCGAAATAAAATACTAACAAAGCATGCCCCGGGTCAAATTGCTAATTTTGCCATTCCTGGAGGCCCCCCTCTATCTCCTAACACCCAGCCCCTTCCCGGGGCATGCTTTCCTTCATGCCCTTATTTGTGGGCGGGGATTGTGTGCACAAACCTATGGCGAATTTGAAACGCGTGTGTTAACGTTATAATTTTCAGAAAATCGAAATAAAATACTAACAAAGCATGCCCCGGGTCAAATTGCTAATTTTGCCATTCCTGGAGGCCCCCCTCTATCTCCTAACACCCAGCCCCTTCCCGGGGCATGCTTTCCTTCATGCCCTTATTTGTGGGCGGGGATTGTGTGCACAAACCTATGGCGAATTTGAAACGCGTGTGTTAACGTTATAATTTTCAGAAAATCGAAATAAAATACTAACAAAGCATGCCCCGGGTCAAATTGCTAATTTTGCCATTCCTGGAGGCCCCCCTCTATCTCCTAACACCCAGCCCCTCCCGGGGCATGCTTTCCTTCATGCCCTTATTTGTGGGCGGGGATTGTGTGCACAAACCTATGGCGAATTTGAAACGCGTGTGTTAACGTTATAATTTTCAGAAAATCGAAATAAAATACTAACAAAGCATGCCCCGGGTCAAATTGCTAATTTTGCCATTCCTGGAGGCCCCCCTCTATCTCCAAACACCCAGCCCCTTCCCGGGGCATGCTTTCCTTCATGCCCTTATTTGTGGGCGGGGATTGTGTGCACAAACCTATGGCGAATTTGAAACGCGTGTGTTAACGTTATAATTTTCAGAAAATCGAAATAAAATACTAACAAAGCATGCCCCGGGTCAAATTGCTAATTTTGCCATTCCTGGAGGCCCCCCTCTATCTCCTAACACCCAGCCCCTTCCCGGGGCATGCTTTCCTTCATGCCCTTATTTGTGGGCGGGGATTGTGTGCACAAACCTATGGCGAATTTGAAACGCGTGTGTTAACGTTATAATTTTCAGAAAATCGAAATAAAATACTAACAAAGCATGCCCCGGGTCAAATTGCTAATTTTGCCATTCCTGGAGGCCCCCCTCTATCTCCTAACACCCAGCCCCTTCCCGGGGCATGCTTTCCTTCATGCCCTTATTTGTGGGCGGGGATTGTGTGCACAAACCTATGGCGAATTTGAAACGCGTGTGTTAACGTTATGATTTTCAGAAAATCGAAATAAAATACTAACAAAGCATGCCCCGGGTCAAATTGCTAATTTTGCCATTCCTGGAGGCCCCCCTCTATCTCCTAACACCCAGCCCCTTCCCGGGGCGTGCTTTCCTTCATGCCCTTATTTGTGGGCGGGGATTGTGTGCACAAACCTATGGCGAATTTGAAACGCGTGTGTTAACGTTATAATTTTCAGAAAATCGAAATAAAATACTAACAAAGCATGCCCCGGGTCAAATTGCTAATTTTGCCATTCCTGGAGGCCCCCCTCTATCTCCTAACACCCAGCCCCTTCCCGGGGCATGCTTTCCTTCATGCCCTTATTTGTGGGCGGGGATTGTGTGCACAAACCTATGGCGAATTTGAAACGCGTGTGTTAACGTTATAATTTTCAGAAAATCGAAATAAAATACTAACAAAGCATGCCCCGGGTCAAATTGCTAATTTTGCCATTCCTGGAGGCCCCCCTCTATCTCCTAACACCCAGCCCCTTCCCGGGGCATGCTTTCCTTCATGCCCTTATTTGTGGGCGGGGATTGTGTGCACAAACCTATGGCGAATTTGAAACGCGTGTGTTAACGTTATAATTTTCAGAAAATCGAAATAAAATACTAACAAAGCATGCCCCGGGTCAAATTGCTAATTTGGCCATTCCTGGAGGCCCCCCTCTATCTCCTAACACCCAGCCCCTTCCCGGGGCATGCTTTCCTTCATGCCCTTATTTGTGGGCGGGGATTGTGTGCACAAACCTATGGCGAATTTGAAACGCGTGTGTTAACGTTATAATTTTCAGAAAATCGAAATAAAATACTAACAAAGCATGCCCCGGGTCAAATTGCTAATTTTGCCATTCCTGGAGGCCCCCCTCTATCTCCTAACACCCAGCCCCTTCCCGGGGCATGCTTTCCTTCATGCCCTTATTTGTGGGCGGGGATTGTGTGCACAAACCTATGGCGAATTTGAAACGCGTGTGTTAACGTTATAATTTTCAGAAAATCGAAATAAAATACTAACAAAGCATGCCCCGGGTCAAATTGCTAATTTTGCCATTCCTGGAGGCCCCCCTCTATCTCCTAACACCCAGCCCCTTCCCGGGGCATGCTTTCCTTCATGCCCTTATTTGTGGGCGGGGATTGTGTGCATAAACCTATGGCGAATTTGAAACGCGTGTGTTAACGTTATAATTTTCAGAAAATCGAAATAAAATACTAACAAAGCATGCCCCGGGTCAAATTGCTAATTTTGCCATTCCTGGAGGCCCCCCTCTATCTCCTAACACCCAGCCCCTTCCCGGGGCATGCTTTCCTTCATGCCCTTATTTGTGGGCGGGGATTGTGTGCACAAACCTATGGCGAATTTGAAACGCGTGTGTTAACGTTATAATTTTCAGAAAATCGAAATAAAATACTAACAAAGCATGCCCCGGGTCAAATTGCTAATTTTGCCATTCCTGGAGGCCCCCATCTATCTCCTAACACCCATCCCCTTCCCGGGGCATGCTTTCCTTCATGCCCTTATTTGTGGGCGGGGATTGTGTGCACAAACCTATGGCGAATTTGAAACGCGTGTGTTAACGTTATAATTTTCAGAAAATCGAAATAAAATACTAACAAAGCATGCCCCGGGTCAAATTGCAAATTTTGCAATTCCTGGAGGCCCCCCTCTATCTCCTAACACCCAGCCCCTTCCCGGGGCATGCTTTCCTTCATGCCCTTATTTGTGGGCGGGGATTGTGTGCACAAACCTATGGCGAATTTGAAACGCGTGTGTTAACGTTATAATTTTCAGAAAATCGAAATAAAATACTAACAAAGCATGCCCCGGGTCAAATTGCTAATTTTGCCATTCCTGGAGGCCCCCCTCTATCTCCTAACACCCAGCCCCTTCCCGGGGCATGCTTTCCTTCATGCCCTTATTTGTGGGCGGGGATTGTGTGCACAAACCTATGGCGAATTTTAAACGCGTGTGTTAACGTTATAATTTTCAGAAAATCGAAATAAAATACTAACAAAGCATGCCCCGGGTCAAATTGCTAATTTTGCCATTCCTGGAGGCCCCCCTCTATCTCCTAACACCCAGCCCCTTCCCGGGGCATGCTTTCCTTCATGCCCTTATTTGTGGGCGGGGATTGTGTGCACAAACCTATGGCGAATTTGAAACGCGTGTGTTAACGTTATAATTTTCAGAAAATCGAAATAAAATACTAACAAAGCATGCCCCGGGTCAAATTGCTAATTTTGCCATTCCTGGAGGCCCCCCTCTATCTCCTAACACCCAGCCCCTTCCCGGGGCATGCTTTCCTTCATGCCCTTATTTGTGGGCGGGGATTGTGTGCACAAACCTATGGCGAATTTGAAACGCGTGTGTTAACGTTATAATTTTCAGAAAATCGAAATAAAATACTAACAAAGCATGCCCCGGGTCAAATTGCTAATTTTGCCATTCCTGGAGGCCCCCCTCTATCTCCTAACACCCAGCCCCTTCCCGGGGCATGCTTTCCTTCATGCCCTTATTTGTGGGCGGGGATTGTGTGCACAAACCTATGGCGAATTTGAAACGCATGTGTTAACGTTATAATTTTCAGAAAATCGAAATAAAATACTAACAAAGCATGCCCCGGGTCAAATTGCTAATTTTGCCATTCCTGGAGGCCCCCCTCTATCTCCTAACACCCAGCCCCTTCCCGGGGCATGCTTTCCTTCATGCCCTTATTTGTGGGCGGGGATTGTGTGCACAAACCTATGGCAAATTTGAAACGCGTGTGTTAACGTTATAATTTTCAGAAAATAGAAATAAAATACTAACAAAGCATGCCCCGGGTCAAATTGCTAATTTTGCCATTCCTGGAGGCCCCCCTCTATCTCCTAACACCCAGCCCCTTCCCGGGGCATGCTTTCCTTCATGCCCTTATTTGTGGGCGGGGATTGTGTGCACAAACCTATGGCGAATTTGAAACGCGTGTGTTAACGTTATAATTTTCAGAAAATCGAAATAAAATACTAACAAAGCATGCCCCGGGTCAAATTGCTAATTTTGCCATTCCTGGAGGCCCCCCTCTATCTCCTAACACCCAGCCCCTTCCCGGGGCATGCTTTCCTTCATGCCCTTATTTGTGGGCGGGGATTGTGTGCACAAACCTATGGCGAATTTGAAACGCGTGTGTTAACGTTATAATTTTCAGAAAATCGAAATAAAATACTAACAAAGCATGCCCCGGGTCAAATTGCTAATTTTGCCATTCCTGGAGGCCCCCCTCTATCTCTCCTAACACCCAGCCCCTTCCCGGGGCATGCTTTCCTTCATGCCCTTATTTGTGGGCGGGGATTGTGTGCACAAACCTATGGCGAATTTGAAACGCGTGTGTTAACGTTATAATTTTCAGAAAATCGAAATAAAATACTAACAAAGCATGCCCCGGGTCAAATTGCTAATTTTGCCATTCCTGGAGGCCCCCCTCTATCTCCTAACACCCAGCCCCTTCCCGGGGCATGCTTTCCTTCATGCCCTTATTTGTGGGCGGGGATTGTGTGCACAAACCTATGGCGAATTTGAAACGCGTGTGTTAACGTTATAATTTTCAGAAAATCGAAATAAAATACTAACAAAGCATGCCCCGGGTCAAATTGCTAATTTTGCCATTCCTGGAGGCCCCCCTCTATCTCCTAACACCCAGCCCCTTCCCGGGGCATGCTTTCCTTCATGCCCTTATTTGTGGGCGGGGATTGTGTGCACAAACCTATGGCGAATTTGAAACGCGTGTGTTAACGTTATAATTTTCAGAAAATCGAAATAAAATACTAACAAAGCATGCCCCGGGTCAAATTGCTAATTTTGCCATTCCTGGAGGCCCCCCTCTATCTCCTAACACCCAGCCCCTTCCCGGGGCATGCTTTCCTTCATGCCCTTATTTGTGGGCGGGGATTGTGTGCACAAACCTATGGCGAATTTGAAACGCGTGTGTTAACGTTATAATTTTCAGAAAATCGAAATAAAATACTAACAAAGCATGCCCCGGGTCAAATTGCTAATTTTGCCATTCCTGGAGGCCCCCCTCTATCTCCTAACACCCAGCCCCTTCCCGGGGCATGCTTTCCTTCATGCCCTTATTTGTGGGCGGGGATTGTGTGCACAAACCTATGGCGAATTTGAAACGCGTGTGTTAACGTTATAATTTTCAGAAAATCGAAATAAAATACTAACAAAGCATGCCCCGGGTCAAATTGCTAATTTTGCCATTCCTGGAGGCCCCCCTCTATCTCCTAACACCCAGCCCCTTCCCGGGGCATGCTTTCCTTCATGCCCTTGATTATAATTTTCAGAAAATCGAAATAAAATACTAACAAAGCATGCCCCGGGTCAAATTGCTAATTTTGCCATTCCTGGAGGCCCCCCTCTATCTCCTAACACCCAGCCCCTTCCCGGGGCATGCTTTCCTTCATGCCCTTATTTGTGGGCGGGGATTGTGTGCACAAACCTATGGCGAATTTGAAACGCGTGTGTTAACGTTATAATTTTCAGAAAATCGAAATAAAATACTAACAAAGCATGCCCCGGGTCAAATTGCTAATTTTGCCATTCCTGGAGGCCCCCCTCTATCTCCTAACACCCAGCCCCTTCCCGGGGCATGCTTTCCTTCATGCCCTTATTTGTGGGCGGGGATTGTGTGCACAAACCTATGGCGAATTTGAAACGCGTGTGTTAACGTTATAATTTTCAGAAAATCGAAATAAAATACTA